>VXBD01015060.1:29450-71880 GCA_013399975.1 Indicator maculatus | reverse complement strand
TGGAATGTGCTGCCCAGGGAGGTGGTGGAATCACCTTCCCTGGAGGTGTTCAAGAGGGGATTGGATGTGGCACTTGGTGCCATGGTTTAGTGGTCATGAGGTCTTGGGTGACAGGTTGGACTTTGATGATCCTTGAGATCTTTTCCAATCTTATTCATTCTGTGAGAGGTGAGCCCAAGCCAACATCATAAAGTTCAACAAAGCCAAGTGCAAGGCCTTGACCTGGGCTGGGGCAATCCCAAGCATAAATCCGTGCTGAATGAGGACTGGCTCTAGAGCAGTCACAGGGAGAAGGACTTGGGGGTGTCAGCTGATGAAGAACTCAACATGAGCCAGCAATGGTTGCTCACAGCCCAGAAAACCAGCAGTGTTCTGGGCTGCATCAAAAGAAGTGTGACCAGCAGGATAAAAGAGGTGATTCCGCCCCTCTGCCCAGCTCTGGTGAGACTCAGCCTGCAGCAGTGCCTCCAGTTCTGGTTCCCCCAACACAAGAAGGACATGGAACTGCTGGAGCAGATACAAAGGAGGCCAGGAAGATGATCAGAGGGCTGGAGCACCTCTCCTATGGGGACAGCTGAAAGAGTTGGGGCTGTTCAGCCTGGAGAAAAGAAGGCTCCAGGGAGACCTTAGAGCAGCCTTCCAGTACCCGAAGGGAGCTACAGGAGAGCTGGGGAGGGACTTTGTGCAAGGGCTTGAAGTGATAGAATGAGGGGCAATGGCTGACAGAATGAGGGGCAATGACTTTGAGCTGGAAGAGGGCAGATTGAGACTGGAGATCAGGAAGAAATTCTTTCCAGTGAGGCTGGTGAGACACTGGAACAGGTTGCCCAGGGAGGTTGTGGATGCTCCCTCCCTGGAGCAGTTCAAGGTTGGATGAGGTCTTGAGCAGCCAGGTCTAGTGAAATTGTTCCTGCCCATGGCACAGGGGTTGAAATCAGATGATCTTTAAAATCCCTTCCAACCCAACCCATCCTAAGATTCTCTGTTTGAGCAGGAGGAGAGTTGGCAAATCCTCACTACATCATTTAAATGTGGGGCTGAGAGGGCTTTGCCCAGGTTCAGGAGTACAGGTAGTTAGAGAGACCAGTTCCAGACCAGACAGCTACTGGTTTAATCCCAGAGCACCCCCCAGCTGTGCTCTGTAAACCCTCCTCTAATCCATTTCTGTCATTTGTAGCTGAGCAATGAGTCACCACTAGAAATGCTCCTGACCCAAATCCTGCTCTCTGCAGATTAAACAGCAGCAGTTTGTCTGCCCACCAGCTGACACAAAGAAAGGCTGGCTCTGTTTGCTCTCTTGGCTCTGGCACATGTCAAGAGCCTGTTCCTCTACACTTAAACCAGGAATTTAACTTTCCTCTTTGCCTTTGTTTTCTAGATCTTTGATCATTGTTGGTACTCAGCTCTTGGCTGTTCCCAGACAACCAAACCCCCCCTCACATAAGTTGCTGGTGAAGGGTCTGGAGAACAGGGCTGGTGAGGAGCAGCTGAGAGAACTGGGGTTGTTCAGCCTGGAGAAAAGGAGGCTGAGGGGAGACCTTCTGGTTCTCTATAACTCCCTGAAAAGAGGTTGGAGCCAGCTGGAGTTTGGGTTTGTCTCCCAAGGAGTACAGGACAAGACAAGAGGAAATGGCCTCAAGTTGCCCCAGGGGAGGTTTAAGTTGGACATGAGGAACAATTTGTTTCCTGCAAGAGTGGTCAGGCATTGGAACAGGCTGCCCAGGGAGGTGGTGGAGTCCCCATCCCTGGAAGTGTTCAAGAAAGGTGTGGACATGGTGCCTGGGGCCATGGTTTAGTGGCCAGGGTGGTGTTGAGTTGATGGTTGGAATCCATTGTGGAGCTCTTTTCCAACCCAAACACTTCTATGATTCTATGTTGGAGGGTGAGGGATGACTTGGACATTTGATTTCTCCCTCCAAAATCTGATACTTTGAGTGTGAGGGATGACTTAGACATTTGATTTCTCCCTCCAAAATCTGATACTTTGAGTGTCACCTGAGCTGAATTTCCCTTTTATTAATTTCAGAGCAATTCTCCAAATGCCAAGGAAATTCTGAGCCAGTCCTGCAGATTTCCTTTGATTTCCTCAATCTGGATCCCATTTCCTTAACCTGTCTGTGTGTGGGTGTCACGCAACCTTGTCACAGGCTTTACTCCAGGGAAGAGAGATTATCCTTGGGTACTTCCTCCTGCTTGATGGAGATGTTGAATGGAGTGAAATGAGGTTTGGCACAGATTCAGGCTGCATATTTGTATTCATATGAGGGCTCCAAAGATGCTGAGGGACCTGGAGCATCTCTGTGAGGAGGAAAGGCTGAGAGACCTGGGGCTGGTGAGCCTGGAGAAGAACAGCCTGAGAGGGGTTCTGCTCAATGCTCAGCAAGAGATAAAGGACCTGAGGGGTGGGAGCAAGAGGATGGGGCCAGACTCTTCTCAGTGGTGCCCAGGGAAAGGACAAGGAGCAGTGGGCACAANGGTGTCCCTGGGCATGGCAGGGGGGTTGGAACTGGATGATCCTTGTGCTCCCTTCCAACCCTGACTGATTCTAGGATTCTGTGATTCTATGAAACTGGAACCCAGGAGGAGAAAGTTCTTTGGTGTGAGGGTGCTGGAGCCCTGGAGCAGGCTGCCCAGAGAGGTTGTGGAGTCTCCTTTTCTAGAGAACTTCCAAACCCAGCTGGACATTGTGATGCTGAGCAAGCTGCTGTGGGTGCCCTGCTTTAGCAGGATGATTGAACTGGACCTCTCCAGAGGTCTCTTCCAAGCCCCATCACACTGTGACTCTGTGCTGTGCAAGGTTTGTTTTCACATCAACCTTCTCTCTTTATTGGCACTTAATGTGCTGTTCCCTGTTCTGTCATAGAATCATGGAATAGGTTTGGGCTGGAAGGGACCTTCAAAGGTCATCTTATGTGTTTAGATGTCATTAGCAAGGAAACACTTTGCCTCAGCTGGATGTGAAAGCACATCAGTGTTCAAAGGAAGAGCTAGGGCAGGAGGGGAAGGGGAGAGAGGGACTGTTTATAAGGGCCTGTGGTGATAGGGTGAGGGGCAATGGTTTGAAACTGGAGCAGGGGAGATTTGGGTTGGACATTAGGGGGAAGCTGTTCAGAATGAGGGTGGTGGAATGAGGGTGAGGGACAATGGTTTGAAACTGGAGCAGGGGAGATTTGGGTTGGACATTAGGAGGAAGTTCTGCACAACGAGGGTGGTGGAATGAGGGTGGGGGGCAATGGTTTGAAACTGGAGCAGGGGAGATTTGGGTTGGACATTAGGAGGAAGCTGTTCAGAATGAGGGTGGTGGAACAGGTTGCCCAAAGATGTGATTGAGGCCTGAGCAGCCTGATGCAGTTGCTCCCTGCAGGGGGGGTTGGTCAAGATGACCTTTGGGGGTTCCCTTCCAACCTAGAATCTGTGTTGCCACGACACCTTGCCCACTTGCTTTGCACATCAGCTTTCTCCTTTGCACATCAGCCTTCTCCTGCACCTTCAGCATCTAGTGAAGAAATAACATGGAGTTTTGATGTTCAGATATGCAGGAGGGATGAAAATGGTCAATATTTTATCATTCCCTTTTAACTCCCAAACAATAACAACCCATTCTCCACCCGAGCTCTCCTTGCTGCTGACAAGAGCCTGTCCTGCAATCATAGAGATGCTTTATTGACTCCAGCAAATTCCACCTGTCAGACAGTTGGTTTAGTTCCTCTGCTCCTTCCTGGAAATAAATAAGGACTCATGATCCACTTCACTCTCCTGACAGGGAAAGTCCAAATATGTATTTGCCCACAATTTAGTTGACATTTGCAGTACAGGCTGGGGTTTTCTTTTCGAGCCATGGGAGATCTGGGTGAGATTGTTAAACTGGCATCTCCAAAGCAGATGGAAAATGAAGTGATGTTGCCCTCATCACTTAGCAGAAGTAACCTAAAAAGCTGTGTTTCTGGGTATGTGAGCATCACAGATTCACAGAATGGTAGGGAGTGGAAGGGACCTCTGGGGATCATTGAGACCAAGGCTGGGTCACCTGGTGAAGGTCACACAGGAACGTGCCCAGGTGGGTTTGGAATATCTCCAGAGATGGAGACTCCATCACCTCTCTGGGCAGCCTGATCCAGTGCTCCACCACCCTTAAATTAAAGAAGTTCCTCCTCATGTTTAGATGAAACTTCTTATGTTCAAGTTTCTGCCTTGTTACCTCTTCTCCTGTCACTGAAAAATGCCTGGTCCCATCCTCCTGACGACCCCCCCTTGAGGTATTGATCAGGTGGAGACTTTCAAGATCAGACTTGTGGCCCCGAGCAGCCTGCTGTAGGTGGAGGCTGCTTACTGCAGAGGGGGTTGGACAAGATGACCTCTGGGGGTCCCTTCCAACCTGATGCAATCTAGGATCTGTGTTGCCATGACACCTTGCCCACCTGTTTTGCACATCAGCCTTCTCCTCCACCTTCAGCTTACCCTGCTGCTTGAAGGAAGGTGACATGTTTAAGAAAAACACCCCTTAAATCAGCCAATATTTACCACTTCTCAAAGGTTTATTTGAACAGGGTGTAGGTGAGCTGCAGAACAAATAATGCCCCAGCTGACAGCTCTAATTACTGAGGTTCCAAAAGAAAAAAGGCCTATGTGCCATAAAAAAAATTTGTTTAAGCAAGAGCACTTACCAGGCAAGTGCAGCAGGAGTAAAGCTGAGGCATAGAAAAAAAAAATAAAAGAACTAATATATAGAGATAGAGAGATATAGATATATTTTTAAAAGCCAGGTTGGAGAGGGTTCATCATTTAAGGAGTCTTTGTCAAACAAAACAAGCTGTGATTAACCTTTCCCATGCTCATCCTCCCCTGCTCTTCTCACACTGCAGGGTACCACCACTAATTAGTGTGTGGCTGAAGGAGCTGTTAGATGTCCTCTGCTCACCCTGGTGAGGAGCCTTCGTCACCATGGCATCTGAGCCCCTGGGCTGCTGCAGAAGTGCCTGGCTGCAGCAGCACTGCAGGAATGGTTCCCTCAGCCTGACCTGGAGGGATTCAGAAGTTTCCAGCTCGTTGTGGTGATGTTTCTTTGCTTCTCGTTTCAACAGCCTCTCCCCTCCTTGAAAGCAGCAGGACTGCCTGGAGGCCTTTTCAGTTCAGTTTGCTCCTAGAGATGGGGGTTAAGCAGACAAAAATCCAGCATGCTGGGGGGTTGGAAGGGACCTCTGGAGACCATCCAGTCCAACCTTCCTGCTAGAGCAGGTGCACCCAAAGCAGCATGCCTAGGATCATAGAATCATAGTATGGTAGGGGTTGGAAGGGACCTCTGGAGATCATCCAGTCCAAGCTCCCTGCTAAAGCAGGGGCACCCACAGCAGCATGCCCAGGATCATAGAATCATAGTATGGTAGGGATTGGAAGGGACCTCTGGAGATCATCCAGTCCAACACCCTTGCCAAAGCAGGATCACCTAGGGCAGGTCACACAGGAAGGCATCCAGATGAGTCTTGACAACCACTCTGGGCAGCCTGCTCCAAGGCTCCAGCACCCTCACAGTAAAGAAGTTTCTTCTCTTGTTTAAGTCCTGTGTAAAGTGTGACTTGGTCACAAAAATAATTAGTTCCTTCACACCAGAGAATTTATATCAGTGTTTTTTACTCTCTATGTGTAAACAAAGTGGTTTTGGCAAAATATCTCTTCCTCTGGCCATCTGTCTCTGAAAACAAATAATAAAAGTCCACTCACACCCAGCTGATGGAAATGAACATGCCCAAAAAGGTGAACAGCTTGGAGGATTCTCCATGGATTGCTGGGTCAAGGCTGTTATCAAGGGTCAGGCTGTTACAAGGGTCAGAGCTCTGCTGGCCACCAGACACATAGCAGAGGCTCTCCATGAACCCCTCTGCTTCCCAAAGGGAAGAGAAAGGGAAGAAGGGAGAGAGGCTGATGGGGTAGGAAAGAAACTAACCCAACTTGGATGGAAAGGAGAAGAATGCCCTGGAAGAGAGACAGAGAGACACAAACCAATATGGAACCCAACCCCTGATGGCAATGGTGGCACCATGGGCACCACTGATGCTGGGGCCAGGCACTGGCAAGTCCCAGCCTGGACTCAGCACCAGATGGGAACTGGATTCGGGAGCTGGATTCGGGAATACAGGGATGGGGATGGAAGGCAGAAGGGACAGAGTCCTCCTGGGACACCAGCCAGGGAAGAAGAGGCTTGACCCTGGTGCTCCCTCAGCTGTCCCCTACAGATGCCATCCATGGGCTGCAATCCCTTGTTGGGCAGTTGAGGGTCCCCTGTCCTGGCCCCTCCTCCCCACAGGTGCCACCTCTGCCTTCCTGCCCCCAGCATGGGGCACAAGCTGTGGCAGTGCCCTTGGTGTGGCCAAGAGCAAGTCCAAGGCAGAGGCTTTCTGCAGCCCAGCCCAGGCAGTGCCTGTCCCCATCAGGTTCTCACTGCTGGCAGCAGCCCCTGGCTGCAGAAATCCACCCTGAGCCCCAGACAGTGCCAGCCCTGAGCAGGGGCTGAGCTCAGCAGCCACAGCTCTGAGCAGAACCTGCTCTGCTCCAGCCCAAACCAGGACAAGGTGCATCTCTACAACCTCATCATGAGGATGTCCAAGGAGAACCCTGAGTGTTCCTTCCCTGCCAGGGAATTTGTGAGTTCTCCTACGTTGCTGCCCACCAGCCATAATGCAAAAGCAATTTGCTGTCCTCATTTTTACAGCCAACTCTGCTGCAAAGGTGCACATTTCAGTGAAGACACTTTCTCTGTTCCCAGAACTCTCAATTACAGTCACATCAGACACACAAAGTCATTTTGACAAGTGTCCTATTTACAGAGAAATGAATGGCCACCGAGGAGAGGAATTCTTGGTTTGCCCTCTTCTTTCTTTTGCTGTAGAAGAAAACCCTGGAGTAAACTTTGTTTCTCCTTAAATTGCAATGATCAATAGAATGAGGGCTTCAAAGCACACCTTCAGTTCACACTGTGCTTCAAACCAGTGTGCCACACCAAACCAAGAGACACATACTGGGTCTCTTGGTCAGAAGCTATGGAGGGATTTCAGTGACCCAACAGACTCATAGGGTCAGAGGATGGGTTGGGTTGGAAAGGACCTTGAATGATTGGACTTGATGATCTTGAGGGTCTTTTCCAACCAAAACAATTCTGTAATTCTGTGATTCTATGATCACAGTCTCACAGTCCCACAATATATCAGAAGTTGGAAGGGACATCAGGTCCAAGCCCCCTGCCAGAGCAGCAGCACTTAGGGTAGTCTGCACAGGAATGCAGCCAGCTGGGCTTGGAAAGGCTCCAGAGAAGGAGACTCCACAACCCCCCTGGGCAGCCTGCTCCAGGGCTCTGGCACCCTCACTGCAAAGAAGTTTCTCCTCATGGGGAGCTGAAATCTTCTCTGTTCAACTTTGAACCCATTGTTCCTTGTGACCCACCCAAAAGAGCCTGGCCCCCTCCCCTTGACACCCACCCCTCACACATTGAGAGACATTGATCAGATTCCCTCTCAGCCTTCTCTTCTCCACACTAAACAGCCCCAGGGCTCTCAGTCTCTCTTCACAGGGGAGATGCTCAAGTCCCCTAAGCATCCTCCTGGCTCTCCCTTGGAATCTCTCCAGCAGGTCTCTGTCTCTCTGGAACTGGGGAGCCCCAAACTGGACCCAGGATTGCAGGGGTGGTGTCAGCAGGGCAGAGTAGAGAGGGAGAAGAACTTCCCTAGCCCTGTTGGACACAGCTTTCCTGATCCATCCCAGGATCCCATTGGCTCTCTTGGCCACCAGAGCACATTGTTGTTCCCTGCAGAACTTGCTGCCCACCAGCACTCCAAGGGCTTTCTCTGTGGAGCTGCTCTCCAGCAGGGCAGCCTCTAACCTGTCCTGGTGCTGTTGTTATTCCTCCCCAGAGGCAGGACCCTGCCCTTGTCCTTATTAAACTTCGTGATCACCCAGTTCCAACTCCCTTGCAGGGACACCTCCTACAAGATCAGGTTGCTCAGAGCCTCATCCAGCCTGGGCTTAAACCCTGTTGCTGGTTCAACACACCCAGCTCCATGCAAGTAGGAATGAATTTTGTCCTTTCTTTCTTGGCAGCTCTGCTTTTGGTTAGTGACAGAAGTTTGGAGTGCTCTGCAGGATCTTGAAGTTGCTATGGTTATAAGACAGCCATTCCTGGAGTCTCCTGAATGTAGCTAGGAATGAGTAAAATCCAAGTAATTCCCAATAGCAGGAGGTTTTCAGATGTTTCTTCTGCTGTCCATGGGGAATGAAGGTGGCAAAGTAGGTTAGTGCCATCCTCTTTGTTCTAGCTGATATAAAATTCATTTGCAGCTGGAAACTTTGCTAGTTAGAAGTCATCCCAGGAGGTTCCCAGCTTAGAACTTTGGGGCTAATTTCTACATGCATGTGCACTTTTCTCCCCCCCCAGATTAAAGCTATCCAAACATTCTCTTCTCTCTTTCCTTCACTGGTTTTCTCCCTTCATGTTCATAGTCCTCTCTGGCTCCTTCTCTGCTGTAAACACAGCAGAAAGAACAATCTCACAGAATCCCCAAATCCTGGCATGGTGGGGGTTAGAAGGGACCTCTGGAGATCATCCAGCACAACCCCCCTGCTAAAGCAGGGGCACTCAAAGCAGCTTGACCAGCAGCACAATGGCCAGAAGGGTTTGGAAGCTCTCCACACAAGGAGACTCCACAACCTCTCTGGGCAGCCTGCTCCAGGGCTCCAGCACCCTCACAACAAACAAGTTTCTCCTCCTATTCAGGCACCCCCTCAGTTTGTGCCTGTTGTCCCTTGGTGTCTTTGGAGCCTCTACTGGACTCTCTCCAGTAGTTCCCTGTCTCTCTTGAACTGGGGAGCCCAGAAGTGGGCCCAGGACTCCAGCTGTGGCCANCTCTACTGTAGTTCCCTGTCTCTCTTGAACTGGGGAGCCCAGAAGTGGGCCCAGGACTCCAGCTGTGGCCTCAGAGGGCAGATGAGAGGGAGAAGAACCTTCCTTGGCCTGCTGGCCACACTCTTCTTCATGAACCCCAGGACATCATTGGCCTTCCTGGCCACAATGGCACACTGCCTGCTCATGGGGAACTTCTTGTCCACCAGCACTCCCACATCCTTCTCCACAGAGCTGCTTCCTAGCAGGTCACCCCTCATCTGTACTGGTGCAGGGAGTTATTCCTGCCATGGTGAAGGACTCTACCCTTGCCCTTATTGAACTTCATGAGGTTCCTCTCACCCAACTCTCCAGCCTGTCCAGGTCTGGCTGAATGGCAGCACAGCCTGATGGGGTGTCAGCCACTTCTCCCAGTTTGGTATCATCAGCAAAGTGGTTGAAGGTCTGCTCTGTCCCTTCATCCAGGTCGTTGATGGAGATGTTGACCTGATGGAGGGGACCCAGCACTGCCCCCTGGGAAACACCACAAGCTACAGGGCTCCAAGTAAATTCTGCACCACTGATCACAACCCTGTCCTTGCCCAGAGTCACCATTACTAACAAACCTATGAAGGGTCCCTCTGCACCAGGCTGTGAAGCTCTTCCCTTGGCCCAGGAGATGCTGGCAGCAGGTGATCCCCTCTTCCCTCTCCCTCAGGAAAACCTGTGGGCCTCCATCCCAGCACCCCAGCCCAGGGGAGTGGGTGATTGGTGGCAATGAAGAGTGACAATTTCATCTTTAAGCTATTTATCAGTGGGTGCTCTGCACATCAGGTGTCTCAGGAACATGACAACCCTTGTCAGTGAGAGATGAGAGCTCTCTGACAGGCTCTCAATTGAATTTCCTCTCCCAGCTCTTCCAGTCTTCACACCACCTTCAACCAACTTCATTCCCTAGTCAAAAAAAAAAGGGGAAAAACCAGTGAGAGCCTAACAAAACAGCTAATTTTTTTTGGTGAGTCCTACCAACACAACTTCTGTGGCTCCTTTGGTGGCTTCAGAATGTCTGGGTTCATCAAAAAACCACAAAATGGCCATTAAACCATGGCCCCAGGTGCCATGGCCACACATTTCCTCAACACCTCCAGGGATGGGGACTCCATCACCTCCCTGGACAGCTTGTTCCAATGCCTGACCACTCTTGCAGGAAAGAAATTGTTCCTTCTGTCCAACCTAAACCTCCTATGGAGCAATTCCAAACCATCAGTAGACCCTGCAAGGCAAGACCAATGTCCTGAGACTCCCAGTCCACAGGAATGGCTTGAGGAATTGTTCTTCAGCCATTAAAACAACTCAGAATAGAAAAAGAGGTTCTAAAAATACTCTCAGAACTTAAAGGAATGCTCAAGGTTGATCAAAGCTGTGAAGTGGTTAAGTGCAGAGAAGAGGAAGATTCACATTCATTGTGAGGTGACCTTCTTGTGGCCTTCCAGGATCTGAAGGGGGCTCCAAGAAAGCTGGGGAGGGACTTTTTAGGGTGTCAGGGAGTGACAGGACTGGGGGGAATGGAACAAAGCTGGAAGTGGGGAGATTCAGAGTGGAGGTGAGGAAGAAGTTGTTCCCCAGGAGAGTGGTGAGAGCCTGGAATGGGTTGTGCAGGGAGGTGGTTGAGGCTCCATCCCTGGAGGTGTTTGCAGCCAGGCTGGATGAGGCTGTGGCCAGCCTGCTGGAGTGTGAGGTGTCCCTGGGCATGGCAGGGGGGTTGGAACTGGATGATCCTTGTGCTCCCTTCCCACCCTGACTGATTCTAGGATTCTAGGATTCTATGAATGGTTTGGGTTGGGAGGGACCTTAAAGATCATCCAGTTCCAACCCTCATGCCATAGGCAGGGATACCAGAGCAGGTTGCTCAAGGCACCATCCAACCTCCAGGGAGGGGGCATCCACAACCTCCTTGGGCAACCTGTTCCAGTGTCTCACCACCTTCCCTGGAAAGATGCAGTGGGATGGGAGAGGACACAATCACAGCCACCCTCGAGACCCTCAACCTTTGGTAACTTTTCCCAGTGTCAGAGGATTTACTCATTTTACTCAGGAGACTTTAACCTTCAACAAAGAAGAAAAAAACCAAAAAAACCCCATACCCAGCCCTCTTTTACCTCAGGAATAAATCAGATTTTCAAAGCCATATGGATGCTTTATTTTTGTCTCCAGCATGTTGCCATGCAACTCACAGAGGCATCCTCTCCTTCACAATGATTGCCATGAAATCTCCACCCAGCTCTCTTCATTGTGGCATTGTTAGGAGCTTGGAGTGACCTTCTGTCTCTCTGCCCATATCCTCTCTAGTTCTCCACCTCAAAACAAGCAAACCACAGCATCTTGACCTTGCTTCCGTAGCCCCTTCTCGTCAGCAGTGTTCCCAAAGGCCATGGAGGCAGACTGGTCCTTCTGGTGGCTATTAAACCTCAAGAGCACTCCTCATTCTTCTTTTACTGGCATGCCAGCATACTCCCACATCAACCAAAGAGACACATGGGGGTGGGGAAAGGGGGGGTGGGTAGAAAAATTTGGTTTCTGAGCAGGTTAGATCCAAGAAACAAAGACTAAAGTCCAAATAGTTCAAAAATTATGTATGTGACAGCAGGGACTTTGGAAAATGAGGATAAGGGTGGTGAGACCCTGGAACATATGAGACTTGTAAACTTGGCACAACAATGAGGTGTCTTTGTTTGCTAGGGTTGTGCATGATGAGAGATCTCTTTAAATGGTTGGAAGGACCTGTAGTAGGTCTTGGTGTGTGTCATAGAACCACAGACTGGTTTGGGTGGGAAGCCACCTTTAGAACTCATGTAGTCCACCCCCCCTGCAGTCAGCAGGGACATCAGCAACTCGAGCAGGTTGCTTGCAGCCTCCAACAACCTGCCCTGGAATGGTTCCAGGGATGAGGCAGCTACCACCTCTCTGGGCAACCCAGGGCAGGCTCTCACCACCCTCAGTGTCAAAAATGTCTTCCCTATGTCCATTGTGTCCCTTGTTGCTCCTGGAGGGGATGTGGTTGAGGTCTGGAGCTGGTGACCACTTCCAGCAGGTGTCATCACTGTGCTGTGCTGGTCCCCTCCAGCCCTGCCTCAACCTCCTCGAGATGGACCATAAATATTCAGCACCAGGGATGTAAACAGCAGCTGCAGCAGATCTGTGGTGGGGAAGCATTTAATGGGTGAGGGACTCAATCTTCTATCTACTGAGCAAACAACTGGGTAGAAAACCTCCATCTGTAGCTTTTGAGGAGATATTGAGTTGGGGTTTTATTAACTTCAAACCCACAACTCATTTCCAGAAGTGGTGTGGAAGATGGCTTTGTGCAAGNAAAAAAAAAAAACCAAAAACCAACAACCCAAAGAAAAAAAAAAAAAAAAAAAAAAAAAAAGGATTCAGGCCATTGAGAAATGGAAATATTTGAGTGATTTGAAGTTTCATCTGAGCACATCCAGGAGAAAACAACTTGTCCTCTGCAGTTCTTCAGCTTCCATGCCTGATGGTTATATTCTTGTGAGCAATTAGGCTTTTTCTTTGGGCTTATTCTTCCTTTGGTTCCATTTCCCACGTCTTCAGCCTGAGCTCCATAGCTCCTTGTGCTTCAAGAGCAGCTCTTCACTTCAAGGGGAAATGCTGCTACGTCTCCATGTGAGACAAGTACCTCATCAGCTTTCTTCAGCACAGTTTACTGGGGAACAACCCTAAGTTTCTCCATTTATTTCCACCTCGTGTCTCTTTACAACACCCCCGGAGCTCATCTCATCTTCCATTTGCCACTGCTTGCAGGAATCTTCACATTTATCCAGTAAAACTCTTTGCAGATCTGATTCACACAATCATGGCACCACAGACCTCTGGAGGTCATCCAGGCCACTGCTAAAGCAGGGCACCCAGAGCAGCTTGCTCAGCATCACAATCCCCAGCTGGCTTTGGAAGCTCTCCACACAAGGAGACTCCACAACCTCTCTGGGCAGCCTGCTCCAGGCCTCCAGCACCCTCACTCCAAAGAAATTTCTCCTCCTGTTCAGATAGAACCTTTTGGGTTCCAGTTTGTGCCCACGGGCCCTTGTCCTGTCCCTGGGCATCACTGAGAAGAGCCTGGCCCCATTCTCTTGCCTCTCACAGGTCCTTCAACTCTTGCTGAGCATTGAGCAGATTCCCTCTGGGGCTGCTCTTCTCAAGGCTCACCAGCCCCAGGTCTCTCAGCCTTTCCTCCTCACAGAGGAGGATCTTTGGAGCCTCCTTCTGTAGTTCCCTGCCTCTCTTGAACTGTGGAGCCCAGAACTGGACCCTGCAGTACTGCAGATGTGGCCTCACTACCAGCACAACCCACACCTCCCAATCTTTTTCAACCAATTAGAGTCATAGAATCAGTCAGGGTTGGAAGGGAGCACAAGGATCATCCAGTTCCAACCCCCCTGCCATGCCCAGGGACACCTCACACTCCAGCAGGCTGGCCAGAGCCTCATCCAGCCTGGCTGCAAACACCTCCAGGGATGGGGCCTCAACCACCTCCCTGCACAACCCATTCCAGGCTCTCACCACTCTCATGGGGAACAACTTCTTCCTCACATCCACTCTCAATCTCCCCACTTCCAGCTTTATTCCATTCCCCCCAGTCCTGTCATTCCCTGACAGCCTAAAAAGTCCCTCCCCAGCTTTCTTGGAGCCCCCTTCAGATCCTGGAAGGTCAGTTCATAACCTTGCTCATTTATTTCTCCCATTTCCCCTTTCAAGTCTGTTCAGGATCTTCTGGAGCCAACATTTATTTTAGGTTTATTTTTAATCTCCAGGCAATTCAGTGTTTTCCCCATCTTAGCACCACCAGCAGCATCTCCAAATGAAGCTGCACAGTCAAAGTTCAGCCCATCTGATAATATTTTCCTCCTCTCAGGCATGACTCAGCCCATCACCACCCTGACCATAATCAAGCTGCTAATGGATTAGCAATGCAGTGAGAGCCAATTACTGGAAGATCAGGACTTTGATGCTTTGAAATATCAGAGGTCACAGAGAAAACAGGGAATTAGCTCTGCTTTTACATCGAGGCTTTGATTGTGATCACATTTGGAGGAGTAATTAATTATCTGTAGGCACTAGAATCACAGAATTGTTTGGGTTGGAAAAGACCTCCAAGATCATCCAGTCCAACCATCAACCCAACACCACCATGGCCATCAAACCATGGTCCCAAGTGCCATGGCCACATGTGTCTTGAACACCTCCAGGGGTGGGGACTCCACCACCTCCCTGGGCAGCCTGGCCCAATGCCTGACCACAATCACAGTGAAGAAATTGTTCCTCATGTCCAACCTAAACCTCTCCTGGCATAATTTCAGGCCATTTCCTCTCCCTCTAGCATGCACCTAATACTAGGGAGAGGAGACCAACTCCCACCTGATTCCAACCTCCTTTCAGGGAGTTGTAGAGAGCCAGAAGGTCTCTCCTCATCCTCCTTTTCTCCAGGCTAAACCGCCCCATTTCCCTCAGCTGCTCCTCACAAGAGGAGTTGTGGAGTCTCCTTCTCTGGAGAGCTTCCAAACCCACCTGGTCATTGTGATGCTGGCAAGCTGCTGTGGGTGTCCTTGCCTTAGCAGCAGGGTTGGACTGGATGATCTCCAGAGGTCCCTTCCAAACCTGGCAGGCTGTGATTCAAGCCCTGCTCAAGCTGTCCATGACTCATGTTGGGCTTGAGTATCTCCCAACATCAGAGGCTCCACAGTTGGTTTGGGTAACCTGTTGCAGCCTCCTACTGCCCTCACCATAAAAATATCCTTTCTGTGGCTGAACTCTCACCTTTGAGGTAGACATCCAGAGCCACACAACAGAATAATGGGAGAAAAATCATAGAATCACAGAATGGTCTGGTTTGGAAAGGACTTTAAAGATCACCTAGTTCCAATCCCCCTGCCATGGGCAGGGACACCTTCCCCTAGACCAAGGCTGCTCAAGGTCTTTCAGCCTGGCCTTGAACACCTCCAAGGAGAGGGCACCAGCTCAGTACAGATTTTCTTCATGTGTTTCTCATCCCTGCATTTGAATGTCCTCAGCTGATGATTAATTTCATGGCATTAGTTAAAAATAGATTCATTATTTGTTTTAACTCCTTTCAACCCATCCTGGGACTGGTTTTAATTAACTACTAAAACCACTTTCCCTCTACAGCTGACGTCTGAAGCTCACCCTGAAGACAATCAGCAGGCAGCAGATTGTTACAAGCAGCTTATACAAAGATAGTAGGGTTTGGACTGATGGGTAGGGCTCAGGAACATTGAGAGGCATCCCTGCCCATGGCAGGGAGGTTGGAGTGGATGATCTCTGAGGTGCCATCCAATCTAAGCCATTCTATGCTTCTGTGATATGATTGCAACTTAGAATCCTAGAATCAGTCAGGGTTGGAAGGGAGCACAAGGATCATCCAGTTCCAACCCCCCTGCCATGCCCAGGGACACCTCACACTCCAGCAGGCTGGCCACAGCCTCATCCAGCCTGGCTGCAAACACCTCCAGGGATGGAGCCTCAACCACCTCCCTGCACAACCCATTCCAGGCTCTCACCACTCTCATGGGGAAGAACTTCTTCCTCCCCTNCCATGTGTCTCTTTGGTTGATGTGGGAGTATGCTGGCATGCCAGTAAAAGAAGAATGAGGAGTGCTCTTGAGGTTTAATAGCCACCAGAAGGACCAGTCTGCCTCCATGGCCTTTGGGAACACTGCTGACGAGAAGGGGCTACGGAAGCAAGGTCAAGATGCTGTGGTTTGCTTGTTTTGAGGTGGAGAACTAGAGAGGATATGGGCAGAGAGACAGAAGGTCACTCCAAGCTCCTAACAATGCCACAATGAAGAGAGCTGGGTGGAGATTTCATGGCAATCATTGTGAAGGAGAGGATGCCTCTGCGAGTTGCTTTCTTGGAGCCCCCTTCAGATACTGGAAGGCCACAAGAAGGTCACCTCAGAGCCTTCTTTTCTCCAGACTGAAACTTCATAAAGCTGTGAAGTTTTCAAGCACTCAGAATGCTGGGCTGTGGGGGGCAGCAGTGCAGGGAAGTCCCTTCTGGTGTGGACATTCATATGTACAGTCCCTAAATTCTAGAATCCCTGAATCCCAATCTGCAGACCTGACCCACTTCAAAGGGAGGTCTGCTGTCTAGCAGGAGCCCAGGTCAAGGATGTGACAAGAAGGCTTCCCTCCCTGAGACAGCCTACAGATGGCTACCCATCATTAACCTTCGAGATAGGTAATGATGACCTTGAAAGAAAAAAATTAAAGGCTATCAAGAGAGACTTCATGGCCTTGGATCAACTGGTCAGGGGAGTCTGGAGAAGAGAAGACTGAGAGGGGATTTAATAAATGGTTATAAATATCTGAGGGCTGGGTGGCAGGAGGGAGGGGACAGGCTCTGCTCACTTGCTCCCTGGGATAGGACAAGGGGCAATGGATGTAAGCTGCAGCACAAGGGGGATCTTCTTTACTGTAAGGGTCACAGAGCACTGGAACAGGCTCCCCAGAGAGGTTGTGGAGTCTCCTTCTCTGGAGACTTTCAAGGCCCATCTGGATGTGTTCCTCTGTGACCTGAGCTAGATTGTATGGTCCTGCTCTGGCAGGGGGGTTGGACTTGGTGATCTCTTTGGGTCCCCTCCAACCCCTGACATCTTCTGATCCTGTGATCCCAGAAGCCCTGAATCCTAAAACCATAGCATGGTGGATGCATCCCCACCAAACCCAAAGACTTCTGTTAGGGGTGGTAGGTAGCCATAAAAATAGTCTTCTGGAAGATGTTTGCATGTCCAAGGGGGTGGTGGAGTCACCATCCCTGGAAGTCATCAAGGAATGTGTGGATATGGCACTTTGGGACAGGGTTTAATGGTCATGGTGGTGTGGGCTTGATGGTTGGACTTGATGATTTGAGAAGTGATTGCCACCCCAAAGTTCTCTGATTCTTCAGCTGCAGGCTGGCAAATTGTTGAAGTTAAAGACCATTTATCCCCCAGGAACTGCAGAGATTATTCTCTGGGTTTTAGTTAAAAGGATAAAAATCCTCCCTTTAAGAAATCTATATTTCAAGCTTCATCCTCAGCCAAGTCCGAAGATACAAATCTGAAAATTGGAGATGGCTGAGAAACAAAGGAGTGCTCCTCAAAGGCATGACACATGGTGCCTTCCAGAGCTCCCAGCCTGGGGGAGGGAAGGAAGGAATGAGCAGGGAAATAAAGGATTATTTGCAGTGTGTTTTGATTTCAGCCACTTCTGATTCAGTGCTCTGTGTGTTAGTGGCAGATCGCTTCGGGTGCCAGACTCCGTGTGGATGCTTCTGGAGATTAATATCCACATCAGACTAATCTAGGGAAAGTGAGGCTATTTCTTTGTACCTGGCAGAGACAGAGGATGGGGATCAATCTTGGGGAAAAACAGCCCAGACACCTCTTTGCAAACACATGCCAAGGAGGAAAAAAAACCCAAGGTGAACTGAGCCACAAATGGTGTCTTGAGGTCTGGAGAAGAGAAGGCTCTGGGGAGACCTTATGGCTACATTGCAATACCTGAAGGGGAGCAATTTCTGCACTGAAAGGGTTGCCAAGGCCTGGCCCAGGCTGCCCAAGGCAGTGGTGGAGTCCCCATCCCTGGAGGGGTTTCAAAGCCGTGGAGTTGTGGTGCTGAGGGCTGTGGTTTGGTGGTGACCTGGCAGTGCTGGGTTGGACTTGGACTTATAAAGGTCTCTTGCAACCAAAAGAATGCCATCATTGGAGGCTGCAGAGTTCTGCAAGCCTTTAAGAAGCTGCTCACTGCTCTGTGAGCTGGTCCATAGTGACATCACTGCCACCTCCATGCTCACAGCACTGCTAGTTCCTGACTTCCTGCCTTGAAGCAATGAACTGGACCAACAATGTGCTCTTGTGGCCAAGAGAGCCAATGGGATCCTGGGATGGATCAGGAAAGCTGTGTCCAGCAGGGCTAGGGAAGTTCTTCTCCCTCTCTACTCTGCCATGCTGACACCACCCCTGCAATCCTGTGTCCAGTTTGGGGCTCCCCAGTTCCAGAGAGACAGAGACCTGCTGGAGAGAAGCCAAGGGAGAGCCAGGAGGATGATTTGGGGACTTGAGCATGGGGAAGCTGGGGACAAACTTTTGAGCAGATCCTATTGTGACAGAACAAGGGGGGATGGTTTGAACTAAAAGAGAGAAATTCACAGTGTAGAGAAGGGAGAAATGTTTGACACTGAGGGTGGTGAGAGCCTGGTTTTGGTTGCCCAGAGAGGTGGGAGCTGCCCCATCCCTGGAACCATTGCAGCTCAGGTTGGTTGGGGCTCTGAGCAATCTGCTCTGGTTGCAGATGTCCCTGCAGACTGCAAGGGGGTTTGGACTGGATGACCTTTAAAGGTCTCTTCAGCCCAAACCAGTCTGTGACTCCCAAACGTTTCATGAATTAATTTATCCAGAGCAGTTGATATTTTTCAGTGTCCAAATCCAGCCTTTCAGTGGATTTCAGTAAATCATCCCTGAAAGCTTTTTTTTTTTTTTTCCCCTTAGATACTGTTTTTGCACAGCATCAATCATTCCCCTCCTTGACAGGAAAAAATGTTTTTGAAATCTGCCTTGCTTTATTGCTCTCCATTACATAAATGAAATGATTTATGGAGCGAGAAGAGGACAGCAAAGAGGAGGAGGAATTGTCTGATCCTCTTAGAACTTATTTTTTCTTTATCCTCAGACTTTTATTCTTCTGTGGGGTTTTTTTTTGTTTGGTTTGGTTTTGTTTCTGTTTTGGGGTTTGTTTTTGTCTTGCCTTTCTCCTTGACTTGTGTTTAATACTGAAGAAGCATCTGCTGGTCTCTGCTCCATAGCTTTTCTACCATGTCCCAAGGTAAATAAAATGCAAGATTGCTCCTCTAGCTTGGGCAAGACCAAGTTTCTCCAAGCTTCAGCCTGGAGAAGAGCAGCCCCAGAGGGGATCTGAGCAATGCTCAGCAAGAGCTAAAGGACCTGTGAGAGGCAAGAGGATGGTGCCAGACTCTTTTCAGTGATGCCCAGGGACAGGACAAGGGCACAAACTGGAACCCAGGAGGTTCCATCTGAAGAGGAGGAGAAAGTTCTTTGTTGTGAGGGTGTTGGCAGGCTGCCCAGAGAGGTTGTGGAGTCTCCTTCTTTGGAGAGCTTCCAAAGCCAGCTGGGCATTGTGATGCTGGGCAAGCTGCTGTGACTGACCCTGCTTTAGTTACCTGGGAGAAGAGACCAAGCCCCACCTGGCTCCAAGCTCCTTTCAGGGAGTTGTAGAGAGCCAGAAGGTCTCCCTTCAGCCTCCTTTTCTCCAGGCTGAACAACCCCAGTTCCCTCAGCTGCTTTTCACCAGCCCTGTTCTCCAGCCCTTCATCAGCTTTGTTGCCCTTCTCTGGACCCTCTCCAGCCCTTCCACCTGAGGCTGGGGTCAGATTCTTCTCAGTGGTGCCCAGTGACAAGGGGCAGTGGGCACAAACTGGAACCCAGGAGGTTCCATCTGAACAGGAGGAGAAACTTCTATGGTGGGAGGGTGCTGGAGCCCTGGAGCAGGCTGCCCAGAGAGGTTGTGGAGTCTCCTTGTGTGGAGAGCTTCCAACCCCAGCTGGCTGTTGTGATCCTGGGCAAGCTGCTGTGGGTGCCCTGCTTTAGCAGTGGACTGGTTGGACTGGATGATCTCCAGAGGTCCCTTCCAACTCTCACCATGCATTCTGGGATTCTGTGAGCTAATGGAGGTGATGTGAAGAGCTTGTAGGAGCCTTCAGCACCTTGTTTCTCAGAAACCTGCAGCCTGGCTGCTCTGGCACAACAGAGAGAGTGACCAGGATCAAAGCAGGTGATAGGATCAGCACAGGCCCTTTTCCCTTTGCTGCAGAAGGTGGTGGCCTTGCCATGGAAACAGGGGCACCAAACACACACATACACAAGTGCAAATGAATCAAAATTGTTGTTGCCATGGTGATGGAAGACAAATGATGCTTTTCACAGGTGCATTGATGGTGGTGTGTCAGATATTCAGGTGCCACAGGGGCTGCAGGAGTTCTTCATCAGGGTCTGCTTCCAGCTCTCTTCAGTTGCAACCCAGACAAAGACTCTCAGAGGAATGCTCCTGGGAATACTTCTCCTGTCTTCTGTTGTGCTCCTGTGCCCAAAACAATGTTGTCCCTGAAGCCAACAGAGAGGCTGGAGCATAGCATTAATCCTGTTCCTTATGCTAAGTGTAACACCAACTGTGGACACTCTATTCCCATCATGCTTTTTATTGAAGGACCTTCAAACAGCAGGAACCACCAAAGTGTCCATGTCTTGAAGGATGTGAAGAAACATCTTTACAGGGCACAAGTCTTGTGAGGTGTAGCTGAGGGAGCTGGGGTTGTTCAGCCTGGAGAAAAGGAGGCTGAGGGAAGACTTCTCTCTACAACTCCCTGAAAGGAGTTGTAGGTGGGGATTGGTCTCTTCTCCCAAGGGACAAGTGACAGGGTTAGAGGAAATGGCCTCAAGTTGCTCCAGGAGAGGTTTAGGTTAGACATGAGGAGCAACTTCTTCCCTTTGAGGGTGGTCAAGGTCTGGCCATGGTTGCCCAGAGCAGTGGTGGAGTCCCCATCCCTGAAGGGTTTTCAAAGCCATGGAGATGTGGTGCTGAGGGCCATGGCTTAGTGGCCACCTGGCAGTGCTGGGTTTTAATGGCTGGACTCCATGATCTTAACCAAACCAAAACCATGATTCTGTGACTGACTCTACCCTTGTGAAATAATTCTGGATAAGTAGAATCTTAGATGAAACTCAGCTACTTTTGGCACCTTTTTTTTTTCTGTCAGGGAAGGATCATTTATCTTCAGCACCTTCTTGGAATAATCAGAGAAACAATTTTGCAGCTCTGTGTTCTCTGTTGCTTCTCCATTTATGTTCTTATTGCTTGCTAGGAGTTTCTATTCAGGATGTTTGCAAGTGATTGCAGTCTTCCACACACTGTTTATGTGATATAGTCAATATTTTATGATTCCTTTCTTCTGAAGTATATCTAAAGAGCAGCACCTTGTAGAGAAATTGGATTTGCTGTTGTTGAACAGAAAGCTCTACATGTTTGAAAAGGGAGGCAGAAAAACAGGGGTGTGGGGAAAGCAGGAAAGTCAACTTAGAACATCTTGAAGGAGAGCAAAACTCTGCTGAAACCCCAAGAGCAGGGACTTTTGACCTTTGTGTTATCACAGCTTTGAAACAGAAGCCAGGAGTGGAAGTCAGAGGAGAGTTGGTACTGGTGCACTGGTGAGGCCACACCTCAAATCCTGGGTTCAGTTTTGGACCACTGACTCCAAGAAGGACATTGAGGAGCTGGAGCAGGTCCAGCAAAGGGCAATGGAGCTGGTGAAGGGTTTGGAGAACAGGTGCAGTGAGGAGCAGCTGAGGGAACTGGGGGTGTTCAGCCTGGGGAAAAGGAGGCTGAGGAGAGACCTTTTGGTTCTCTATAGCTCCTTGAAAGGAGGTTGGAGCCAGGTGGGTTTGGTCTCTTCTCCCTAGCATCAGGTGATAGAATGAGAGGAAATGGCCTCAAGTTGCACCAGGGGAGGTTTAGGTTGGGTATTAGAAAAAATTTCTTTCTTGCAAGAGTGGTCAGGCACTGGAACAGGCTGCCCAGGGAGGTGGTGGAGTCACCATCAGCAAACATGTGGCCATGGCACTTAGGGACATGGGTGGTGGTCATGGTGGTGTTGGGTTGATGGCTGGACTCTCTGATCTTAGAGGTCTTTTCCAACCCAAGCAAGTCTGTGGTTTAACCTGATGTTTGTGTGTTTTCCTGGCAGCAGCAGGTTAAACATTTCCCCTTGGAAGAAAGCAGTGAGGTCTAAAGGTGTTTGCAGCCAGGCTGGATGAGGCTCTGGCCAGCCTGCTGGAGTGTGAGGTGTCCCTGGGCATGGCAGGGGGGTTGGAACTGGATGATCCTTGTGGTCCCTTCCAACTCTGACTGATTCTAGGATTCTAAAAGCTGGACACAGGCTCCTGCTCAGCTCTTGCCCTGCACCCTTCAGCTCTTGCTGAGCATTGCTCAGATCCCCTCTGGGGCTGCTCTCCTGCAGGCTCACCAGCCCCAGGGCTCTCAGCCTTTCCTCCTCACAGAGATGCTCCAGGCCCCTCAACACCTTTGTGGCCTCCCCTTGGGCTCTCTCCAGTAGTTCCCTGTTTCTCTTAAGCTGGGGAACTCAGAACTGGACCCAGTGCTCCAGATGTGGCCTCATTAGGGCAGAGTAGAGAGGCAGGAGAAGCTTCTTTGACCTGCTGGCCACACATTTCTTAATGTGCTCAAGTCCTTGTCAGTCCAAGGACCACTCCATCAAAAGGAAGAAGAGAATATTGGTGACCAGTAGGCATGAAAGGAGAGTGTTGTCTGCTGGCCTGCCCAGTGCTCTTTGCTTTTGATGTTCTGGTAGGAAATGTGCAACCCTCATGTATGAGCATGCAATAAAAATTCCATTTCCAGTCGTTGTCAAGACAGGGAGAGAAACAGAGAGAGAAAATCCTGTTCTGGAAGAAATGAACAAAGGAAAACAAAGCTGAAGGTCACAGCTAAATATACCAGAGAGAAAAGCAGAGAGCAGGTCCAAGAGGTATCAAGTAGCTGGTGAGATGAGATGAAGGCAAATGTCCCTGACCTGCTCCACTAATGCTGTGAGGATGCAAACACACTTGCTAAGTGCAAGGTCCTGCATCTGGGCTGTGGCAATCCCAAGCACAAATCCAGTGCTTGGGTGAGTGAGGAGTGGCTTGAGAGCTGTCTGAAGGAGAAGGACTTGAGGTGTCAGCTGATGAAAATCTCAGCATGAGCTGCTTGCTGGCAGCACAGAAAGCTGGATCAAAAGCAATGTCACCAGCAGGATGAGGGAGGTGATTCAACCTCTCTGCTGTGCTCTGGTGAGACCCAACCTGGAGCACTGCATCTGGGTCTGCTGCTCCCAGCATGAGAAGGACACGAAACTGCTGGAGCAGGTCCACAGGAGGCCACACAGATGACAAGAGGGCTGAAGAACCTCCCCTATGGGGACAAGCTGAGAGAGCTGGGGCTGTGCTGCCTGGAGAAAAGAAGAGACCTTAGAGTAGCCTTCCAGTACCTGAAAGGGGCTGCAGGAGGGCTGGGGAGGGACTTTTTGCAAGGGCTTGTAGTGACAGAAAAAAGGTCAATGGCTTTCAGATGGAAGAGGAGAGATTGAGGCTGGAGATGAGGAAGAAATTGTTCCCAGTGAGGGTGGTGAGATGCTGGAACAGGTTGCCCAGGGAGGTTGTAGATGCTCCCTCCCTGGAGGTGTTCAAGGCCAGGTTGGATGAGGCCTTGAACAACCTGCTCCAGTCTCAATCTTCCCTCTTCTAGCTCAAAGCCATTGCTCCTCATCCTATCACTACAAGCCCTTGTCAAAAGTCCCTCCCCAGCTGTCTTGGAGCCCCCTTCAGCTACTGGAAAGCTGCTCTAAAGTCTCCCTGGAGCCTTCTCTTCTCCAGGCTGAACAGCCCCAAATGTTTCATCCTGTCCTCATAGGAGAGGTTCTGCAGCCCTCTGATAATTTTTGTGGCCTCCTCTGGACCTACTCCAGCAGTTCCATGTCCTTGTGTTGGGGGAACCAGGATTGGACACAGTGCTCCAGGTGGGGTGAGGAAACTGAGACCCTCATCCAACACAGAGCTCTTAGTTTGGTGTCACTACCAAGAGCAACTGCTCCAGCAGCACAGATATGTGAGTAGAAAGAGCGTCCTTGGTTGTACATCTGCTGAGTAGCTCCACTCAACTTGTGTTCAGGCATCAAAAATTGAAATAACTGCAGGAGTGCACCCCCAAAACCATCATTATCCTTGGTGGTTTCCACCCAGAAGTGACCCTAGGTGAGAGATGAATCTAGATAGGAACAACAAAAGAGTTCCCTAGAGCTTTGGGAGAGCATTCAAAGTGCCAGGAGATGAGGGAAGTCCACTTCTATTTCCTCATTGCTCCTCATTGTGCTGCACAAAATCTTTAACCTAGGGCTGGTGTGGTCTCTTCTCTCTGGTGTCAGGTGGTAGAAGGAGAGGACATGGCCTGAAATTGTGCCATGGAGGGGAGGGGAGGTTTAGGTTGGACATGAGGAACAATTTCTTTCCTGCAAGAGTGGTCAGGCACTGGAACAGGCTGCCCAGGGAGGTAGTGGAGTCCCCATCCCTGGAGGTGTTCAGGAAAGGTGTGGAAGTGGCACTGTGGGTGTAGTGGCCATAGTGGTGTGGGTTGGTGGTTGGACTGGATGATCTCAGAGGTCTTTTCCAACCCAAATAATTCTGTGACTCTATTAAATGATGTCCACCTTTGGAATTCCTGGCCTGAAGAGCACTGGACATGCCTATGGGTACAGCACAACTGCAGCCAGATCCTCTCAGGTTGCTCAGCTCACCTCTGGGTGTGAGCACCAAAAAAAAGTCTGCTTCCTGAGGGTCTAAATTTAGTGCTTGCTGAACAGATTCCTAAACCTTTGGAGAGTATTTTTAGATGTGATAGGTTGCTGGCAAGGCCCAACTAATGCTGGCACAACGTGTGCTGTCTTCTAGATGATGTTTGGTCTTAGCAATGAAGGCTGGAAGGAATAAATGCAAAGCAGACAACCCCTTGACTGCTCTACAGGCAGAGCTGCTGTAGCTTCAGAGCAGGGGGCTGTAAGTCCATGCAAAGATGATCCCAGACCAGTCCTTCCACTGGATGAGCCTGCTGAACTGGGAACAGTGTGTGGTTGGAGGAGACATGAGCACAGCTCAGAGCAGCAGGGGGAACTGTTCACCTGCACATTACACACCCTGAGACAGCAGTTAGCAGATGGAACATGATGTTCTGCAGGGCTGTGCCAGGATCATCCCAAACCTGCCTGCAGAGGAGCCCTAAATTAGGGGAGAATGGATCCAGCAAGGGGGAATGGGCAGAGGACCTGGTGTCATTCAACCTGTACCCAGGATTTATGGAAATGTGTATTCCAGAATCCCAGCATGGTGGGGGTGACCTCTGGAGACCATCCAGTCCAACCCCCTGCTAAAGCAGGGCACCCACAGCAGCTTGCCCAGGATCACAATGCCCAGCTGGCTTTGGAGGCTCTCCAGAAGAGGAGACTCCACAACCTCTCTGGGCAGCCTGCTCCAGGCCTCCAGCACCCTCACAACAAAGAAGTTTCTCCTCCTAGGTTCCAGTTTGTGCCCTTTGTCCCTTGTCCTATCACTGGGTACCACTCAGCAGAGTCTGGCTCCATCCTCTTGCCCCCCACAGGTTCTTTAGCTCTTGATTGAGCATTGATGAGATCCCCTCTGGGGCTGCTCTTCTCCAGGCTCACCAGCCCCAGGGCTCTCAGCTTTTTCTTTTCACAGAGGTGCTCCAGGCCCCTCAGCATCTTTGGAGCCCTGTTTTGAGGAGTTTTCCTCTCCTATTAGGAAGATCTCTGCAGCTGCAGTGCAGATAAATCATTTGGCCACAGGCACTGTGAGAGAGGCTTTATTTTTTTTTTCTTCTCTTTTCTTTTGTCCCTCCTGGTTTGTGCCTCTGCTATCTAAGCAGCCATGTGAGGGAGAGCTGTGGATTTGGCATTCTCTCTCTGCTGCAGAAAATGTAACTTAGCCAAGAAGGCCAACAGCATCCTGGCTTGGATCAGCAATATTGTGGCCAGCAGGACCAGGACAGAGATTTCCCTCCCTGTACTGGGCGCTGGTGAGGCCACACCTCAAATCCTGGGTTCAGTTCTGGGCCCCTCAGTCCAAGAAGGACATGGAGGAGCTGGAGCAGGGTCTGGAGAACAGGGCTGGTGAGGAGCAGCTGAGGGAACTGGGGGTGTTCAGCCTGGGGAAAAGGAGGCTGAGGGGAGACCTTCTGGCTCTCTATAGCTCCCTGAAAGGAGCTTGGAGCCAGGTGGGGCTTGGTCTCTTCTGCCAAGGAACAAATGACAAGACAAGAGCATATCACCTCAAGTTGCACCACGGGAGGTTTAGATTGGACATGAGGAACAATTTCTTCCCCTTGAGGATTGTCAAGTCCTGGCCCAGGCTGCCCAGGGCAGTGGTGCAATCCCCATCCCTGGAGGGGTCTCAAAGCCATGCTGATGTGGTGCTGAGGGCCATGGGTTAGTGGTGGCCTGGCAGTGCTGGGGTAAGGGTTGGACTTGGTGATCTTAAAGCTCTCTTCCAACTAAAACATTCTGAGGTTCCCTGTTCAGCCCTGTTCAGGGTTGTGAAGATGCTTGCCCTGGTGCTGCTGTGATCCCTGGGTTAGCTCAGACAGCCTCACCACACTTCTGAGATCCCCAGGAGTCTTGCTTCAGCTAGAGAGCAGAAGCACATCCATGCCACTGTAAGGCTGCAGTGCCTGAGCCTCCTCTCCCCTGCCAGGCAGGTGTCAACTCAAATGTCAAGTGCTGATAAGTCAAATTATAGCAAGGATCAGCCTCATGTTGTCTAATTTGACAGATGCTTCATCTGAGTGCCACAGATAGGTGACATGTGGGGACACTCTTCCGTGGGAAGCCCAGAGATGCTGCAGACAGCAACCCTCATACTTTTTGTGTAGCATTTTGTGGCCACAATGAATGCTGTGAGGCATTGTGTGGGCTAGCAAAGGTACAGCTGCTGGGGAAAGTCTAACATCAGGATCCTCAGATCCTCACCCCATTCCACACAGCTTTTCTGTGCTGGCTGCCTCCATTCCCTGTGAACCTGCAATCCATCAAACCAGGCTCATTTGGGATGCAGCTGCTCCACATCTCCTGGGGTCTCACAGATCTCAGCATGCCTCCTCATTCCCCTGTGGCTGCCATCAGCTGCTGCTAATGCAGCATCCATGATGATGATGATGATGTTCTTTGTCTCATCTTCACTGTATGCTCTTTGCTCCTCACTGGTCACCATGTTCCACCCCACAGGCAGCTGCAGATCAGTGTCAGGTGAAACAGCTCTTGGGTGTGTGAGTTTCTGCAGTGGGGGCAGGTGCTTTTGAAATCAAAGTGGCTTTGGGAGAGCTAGGAATGCATTATTATTATTATTATTATTAATTATTATCATTATTATTTCTATATTATTATTCTAGTCTACTTCTAGAGCACAGGGCTGGTGAGGAGCAGCTGAGGGTTGCTCAGCCTGGAGAAAAGGAGCCTGAGGGGAGACCTTGTGGCTCTCCACAACTCCCTGAAAGGAGCTTGGAGCCAGGTGGGGCTTGGTCTCTTCTCCCAACGAATAAGCAACAGGAGGAAATGGCCACAAGTTGCACCAGGGGAGGATTAGTTTCTTCCCCCTGTCAAGGCTTGCCAAGTCCTGGCCCAAGCTTGTTCAGGGCAGTTAGCAGAGTCCCCATCCCTGGCAGGGTTTGAAAGCTGTGGAGGTGTGGTGCTGAGAGCCATAGTTTAATGGCCACCTGGCAGTTAATGGTTGGACTTGATGATCTCAAAGGTCTTCTCCACCCCAAAAGATTCCATGATATCCCCACTGCCTCCTAGAACTGTCTTGTTATGATTTCATAGCATCATAGAACCAAAGAATGGTTTGGCTCAAAGGGACCTTTCAAGGTCCTCTAGTCCACCTCCCTGGCACTCAGCAGGGACATCTGCAACTGGAGCAGGTTGCTCAGAGCCCCAAACATCCTGACCTATAATGGTTCCAGGCATGGGGCAGCTCCCACCTCTCTGGGTCTCAGCACCCTCAGTGTCAAACCTTTCTCCCTTCTCTCCAGTCTGAATCTCCCTTCTTTAGTTCAGACCATCCCCCCCTTGTCCTGTCACAGCACACCCTGCTCAAAAGTCTGTCCCCAGCTTTCTGATCACCCCTTTGAGCACTTGAAAGACCACCAGAAGGTCTCCTTGGAGCTTTCTCTTCCCCAGGCTGAACCACCCCAACTCTCAAGGATGCTGAACAATGAGGAAGAGTTTTATGTCTCCAGATCCCACCATACAGAAGAGCAATTAATTGACAGAGTTTGTTTTGTTCCATCCCCTTTCCCTGCTCCAGCTTACAAGGAGCTGGGTGGTGGAATGAGATCTCAGGACTAACCTTGCACCCAGACTGATGTTCAAAGCAGGAGATGAGCTTTTTCCTCATTTTTTTCCCCCTGTCATGGACATTTTCATGGTTTTGGGTTTGAATTCAGCTGGCTCGTGCTGCCCAGACTTCTCATTGAACCTTTTTAATTTCCATCTACCTTTAAAGAAAAACAATTTAAGAGAAAAAGGTCATGATGGCTTCAAATGCCACCATCACCATATATATTGCATCTCCTCTCAAGTTCAGCCTTTTCAGAGGTCCCCTCAGTGAGTCCTCAGGGGACTAGCAGCCTCATTCCACCAACAACTCTGCTGAGGAATTCTTTCCTGCCTACTATTAAAGAGCAATGCTCAGAAATCTGGAAGTCATTCTCTGTCTTACAGTGCACAATGGACTTTTTACAGCCCAACTGGGCAGCTCTTTGACCAGCAGATCAAGACAGGTTCTCCTCCCCTTCTACTCTGCCACAGTGGGAGTCCTGTGTCAAGTTCTGGGCTTCCCAGTTCAAGAGAGACAAGGAACTACTGGAGGGAGTCCAGGGGAGGCTACAAAGGTGCTGAGGGGTCTGGAGCATCTCTGTGAGGAGGGAGGGCTGAGAGACCTGGGGCTGGTGAGCCTGCAGAAGAGCAGCTGAGAGGGGATCTGAGCAATGCTCAGCAAGAGGATGGGGCCAAACTCTTCTCAGTGGTGCCCAGGGACAGGACAAGGGGCAGTGGGCATGAACTGGAAGTGGAACCCAGGAGGTTCCATCTGAACAGGAGGAGAAATTTCTTTGGTGTGAGGGTGCTAGAGCCCTTGAGCAGGCTGCCCAGAGAGGTTGTGGAGTCTCCTTGTGTGGAGAGCTTCCAACCCCAGCTGGCTGTTGTGATCCTGGGCAAGCTGCTGTGGGTGCCTCTGCTTTAGTTACCTGGGAGAAGTACTGGCTCCAACCTCCTTTCAGGGAGCTGTAGAGAGCCAGAAGGTCTCCCTTCAGCCTCCTTTTCTCCAGGCTGAACAACCCCAGTTCCCTCAGCTGCTCTTCACCAGACCTATACTCCAGCCCCTTCATCAGTTTGTTACCCTTCTCTGGACCTGCTCCAGCCCTTCCACTTCCCTCTTACCTCATTAAGTAGATTTCTGTGAAATGAAAGCATTTTTTTTTTCCCTTTCAAAAGAGAAGAACCCTCAGGAACAATACAGCCAAAAATGTTTTATTTGGGCAATACAAATACAATCAAATCAAAAATATCACAGATTTTCATACATTAGTAAGAAGGTTACTGTACACTTCAACAGTGGCCATTTTTTACTATCTTTTTTTTTCTTTCTTTTTTTTTCTTTCTTTTTTTTCCTTTATTTTTTTCTTTCTTTCTATTTTTCTTTATTTTTCTTTCTTTTTTCTTTCTATTTTTCTGTTCTTTTTTCTTTCTTTTTTCTTTCTTTCTTTTATCTTTCTTTTTTCTTTTTTCTTTCTTTTTTCTTTCTTTTTTTCTTTCTTTCTTTTTTTTTACAGCTAACAAAGCTTTTTTTAAAATTTTCTTTTTCTTTTAACCTTTATTAAAATGTCTTTTTCTTTTTTTGTGTGTGTGTGTGTGTGCGGGTGGGTTTTTTTATGTGTTTTTGTTCATTTTTTGTTCATTTTTTTTTTATCCTCTCACATAAAATATACACTTTGCACTGAGTTTTACATAGGACACCTCTCTGGGAGAAGAAACAGCTCACAAACAATGCACAACAGAGGCCATCTTCTCTAAACCCATACAAAAGAGTACATCGAAGCGAGAAACACTTGGTAGATCCTACTAGGCTGCAGCCCTCCAATGTCAAGAGTCTGTGGCTACTAAAATTACTCCATGCATCCTAAAAAAAAAAAATGCTCTATGTGGTTTGAAGGTTGGGCTTGGTGGGGTTTGATCCTTTGATGCTGATTTCCCACGTGGGACTTTGGGAGGGGGAAGGGTGTTGGACGTCGAGTTTGTGTTCGTGGCGCCTTGGCTCTTCCCTTTAGGTTCTCATCTGCAGTTAAAAGCCCCTCAAATGCTGGACTTTGGTAGGGTAACACCAGGGCTGAGGGGTTGGTAACACCAGGGCTGAGGGGTTGGTAACACCAGGGCTGAGGGGTTGGTAACACTAGAGGTAATGGTTTGATATCACCAGGGCTGATTGTTTGGTATCATCATGGCTGAGGGGTTGATAACACCACAGGTAATGGTTTGATACCACCAGGGCTGAGGAGTTGATACCACCAGGGTTGATCATCTGGTAACACCAATGCTGAGGGGTTGATAACATCATGGCTGAGGGGTTGATAACACCACAAGTAATGGTTTGATACCACCAGGGCTGGTGGGTTGATACCACCAGGGCTGATCATCTGGTAACACCAGTGCTGAGGGGTTGATAACACCACAGGTAATGGTTTGATACCACCAGGGCTGGTCATCTGATAACACCGATGCTGAGGGGTTGATAACACCATGGGTGATGGTTTGATACCACTGTGGCTGATTGTTTGGTAACCCCATGGCTGATGGGTTGATACCACCATGGGTAATGGTTTGATACCACTGTGGCTGATTGTTTGGTAACCCCATGGCTGATGGGTTGATACCACCATGGCTGATGGGTTGATAACACCATGGCTGTTGGGTTGATACCACCAGGGCTGGTAGTTTGATACCACCAGGGCTGGTAGTTTGATAACATCATGGCTGATGGGTTGATACCACCAAGGCAGGTGGGTTGATAACACCACAACTAGTGGTTTGGTAACACCATATCTGGTAATAACACCATGGCTGATGGTTTGATACTTCCACAGCTGATGGGTTGGCAACACCATGGTCAATGGTTTGGTTACACCAGGGCTGATGGTTTGGTTACACCACAGCTGATGGTTTGGTTACACCACAGCTGACGGTTTGGTTACACCAGGTTTGATGGTTTGCCACATGGACGTGCAGCCTGCTCCATCTTTTGACATAGCAAACACCTTGCTCCACTGGAGTTCATGGACATCTTGCCATTGACTCCAGTGGCAGCAGATGTGAAGCCTGCAGCGGTGTTCCACTCCCTGTACAATTAGCAGAACAGAAAATGAAGTGTGGGGAGGGAAAAAGCTCCATGAAGAAGGTCTCCAGCCATGCTGCAACAGAGCAGCCAGCATCACTCTCCTGGGAGGTCTCCATAAGAGCTTCCTTGCAGGCTACCAAAAACCATTTCTCTCATCATCATCACCATTGTCATCATCATCATCATCACCATTTTCTGGTTTAATTTTGGAGAACAGATGCAGGAAATAAACAGTCTCATCCCTTCAGGCTCCTGAGGAGGCTGGGGAAGAGATGGGAGCTTCAGGTTGCACTAATTAAAGAACCATCAAAAAAGAGAATGTTGCTCTGCTTTAATTCCAGGAAAAGTTCTGGTTTTAACCTGGAAGAGCATTTCCCCCCTCTGCCCATGGTACAGGAGGAAGGGAAGAGGGAAGTTATGGAGTGGCTTTGGAACAAGTATTCCATGGATTTTGTCTTTAATTGCAGGTAGGAAAATCCACAGGGTTACTGAGATAGATCCTCTGTGGACTATAGCATTGTCTCATCATGGTCCTTCTTGGCTTAAGTCCTTCCCAATAGCAGTACCACCAAGCCCTGCAAGATGTGGAGGTGGTGACCTCCCCCAGCTGGTGTGCCCATGGTTTGGAGGAGTCAGGGTCTGGGAACTCCAGCAGGGACCACTACTGAATCCCACAGGATGTGGAGGTGGTGTCCTCCCCCAGCTGGTGTGCCCACGGATTTGGAAGAGCCAAGGTCTGGGAACCACTAACCCAAGCCCATATCTCAAAGAGCCTTTCAGACATCAGCTTCTCTTTTTGCACAGGTTGCTGCCAGGTTCTGCTGCCAGGTTCTGCTGCCAGGCTGGCTTTACACAGAAACACCCTTCCTACCTCACCTCATTGCTGGGGAGAAAGTCCCCTGCCAGGACTTCTCTAGGTACCTTTGGAGAGGGGATTTGTTCTCATGAGAAAAAAAAAAATGAATCCTTCAATCCTCATAAGTAAGGCATCTGTTTCACTGAGTTCCTGCAAAACCACTTTTGAAACCCAAAAATCCTCACAGTGTCTTGAGATGACACATGGAGATGATCATCTTGAGATGACACACTGAGGTGATCATCTTGAGATGATCTTGAGATAGCACCTCACTGTACCTGGAGATGATATCTGGAGATGATCATCCTGAGATGATCTTGAGATGGCATCTCACTGGATCTGGAGATGACACTTTAAGATGATCATCTCAAGGTGTTCCTGAGATGGCACCTCACTGGATCTGGAAATGACACTTTGAAATGGTCATCTCAAGGTGTTCTTCAGATGGTGCCTTGCCATATCTTGACATGACATCTGGAGATGATCATCCCAAGATGATCTTGAGATGGCACCTCACTGGATCTTGAGATAACACCCCACCATGCCCGAGATGATACCTTGAGGTGATCATCCTGAGATGATCTTGAGATGCCAGCTGACCATATCTTGAGATGCCACCTTGAGAGGATCATTTTGAGATGATCTCGAGATGTCACCTCACCATATCTTGAGATGCCACCTTGAGGTGATCACCTTGACATGATCTTGAGGTGATCACCTTGACATGATCTTGAGCTGCCACCTCATTGGTATCTTGAGATGATTTCCTTAGAAATGACTCAAAAGAGCCAAATCTCACTATCTAAGTGTCCCTTTCTAACCCTAAACCTAACAGTGTAGAACCTGCAGCCCAGTCCTGGACAGAAGCGATGTGAACGTGGGGAAAAGCAGCTCAAACCATCTCCCACTTCTTGTGCATTGCCCATGTTAGGATGGCTTTATCTTCTCTGTGGCTAATGGTCACATCACCCCCAGCTTCACAGCTCTGCTGTAGGATGAGATCCCTATGTTAAGTGAAGATCCTCCTGGTGACTGCATCAGGCTGGAGGTGAATGGAGGCACCAGGAATGGGCTCTGGCTGTTGGGTTGGGAGGCTGAGGAGTGCAGTGACCTGGCTGCTGCTAGAGCCCATGTCTGCAGCCTGGCTTCACTCAGTCAACCCTTGCAGGAGCTTTGGGGAAATGCTTCCTGAGCTGCTGATGGATGGTGCTTGAGCAGAATTTGATGTGACTGGGGTCACTCTGGCCATGGGAATCAGTTTCTGCAGGGGTGAGCAGTGTGACCAGTGTGATGTGATGGATTGTGTTCCTTGGATCTGCTTGGCTTCTGCTGGTATCAGCTCAAAGCCAGCTGGAAACCAACCAAACACAAGAGCTGAGAGACAGTGGAACAGGTTGCTCAGGGAGTTTGTGAATGCCCCCATCCTGGAAATGTTCAAGGCCAGGCTGGATGGGGCCCTGAGGAACCTGGTCCAGTGAAAGGTGTCTCTGCCCATGACAGGGGGGTTGGAACCAGATGAACTTAGAGGTCCCATCCTATGAATCTATGAATTTCATCAGCAGAAGACAAAGTTGTGGCTGGGAGTTGTCAATCCTGTGAAACCTGGCTCTGAAATAGATGAATTGGACATTTCAGAAGAGCTTCCAAGTCATGTGGCTGTGCAATTTAGGCATCAGTCTGCTCAGGAGGGAACTGCCCATGCTCCAATAGGGGCAGGAGGTGGCTTTGTGCTTCTCTGTGTCCTACTTGATTTGTCCTGGGCTAAAGCACAACATTCATAAGTTTCTAGACTCATAGAATGAGTTGGAAGGGACCTCAAAAATGACATAGTTCTTACTCCTCTGCCATGGGCAGGGACACCTTCCTCTAGAGCAGGTTGCTCAAGGCCCCAACCAGCCTGGCCTTGAACACCTCCAGGGAGGGTGACAATGACCCTGGGCAACCTGTTCCAACCACTGCCTCAGCTGAACATCTGAAGCTCCTTAAAAGCAGGTTCTCATGGATGATGTTTGGTCAGCCTGGACATTAACAAAGCCAGAACTAATCTGCTTACACTGAATTAAACTGAGGTCTGGAGAACAGTGTAGAAATGATTTCTGTCAGAGCTAAGGGGCTGGGGTGTTTCCTTTGTCTGCATGATCTCCACTCTCATGGGATCCCACCTGAAATACTGAGTCCAGTTCTGGAGCCCCAGCACAAGAAGGATGTGGACCTATGTGACCTTCTTGTGGCCTTCCAGGATCTGAAGGGGGCTCCAAGAAAACTGGGGAGGGACTTTTTAGGTTGCCAGGGAGTGCCAGGACTGGGGGCAATGGAATCAAGCTGGAAGTGGGGAGATTGAGAGTGGAGGTGAGGAAGAAGTTCTTCCCCATGAGAGTGGTGAGAGCCTGGAATGGGTTGTGCAGGGAGGTGGTTGAGGCTCCATCCCTGGAGGTGTTTGCAGCCAGGCTGGATGAGGCTCTGGCCAGCCTGCTGGAGTGTGAGGTGTCCCTGGGCATGGCAGGGGGGTTGGAACTGGATGATCCTTGTGCTCCCTTCCAACCCTGCCTGATTCTAGGATTCTATTAGAGTGGATCCAGAAAATGCCATAATGATGATCAGAGAGCTGAAGCACCTCTGCTGGGGACAGGCTGAGAGATTTGGGTTGTTCAACCTGGAGAAGGTTCCAGGGAGAATTTCTGGTAGCCTTTCAGTGCTTAAAAGGATTGATCAGAAAGCTGGGGACAGACTTTTGAGCAGGGCCTGCTGTGACAAGACAGGGGGTGATGGTTTGAACTCAAAAAGAGGGAGATTCAGCCTGGAGAGAAGAGAAATGTTTGACACTGAGGGTGGTGAGAGCCTGGCCCAGGCTGCCCAGAGAGGTGGTAGCTGCCCCATCCCTGGAACCATTCCAGGTCAGGTTGTCTGGGGCTCTGAGCAAGCTGCTCTAGTTGGAGATGTGGTGGGGTTGGACTAAATGGACCTTTAATGGTCTCTTCCCACCAGAACCATTCTATGATTCTATACAGGGCAATGGTGGCCTTAGGTGGATGGCTGGACTTGATTATCTTAGGGATCTTCTCAGCCAAATAAATTCTCTCTTTCTATTAAAGATTTTATCCCAAATCTGTCCTTTAAGTCCTGGCCCTGACTTGGCACCCACCTTGCAGGTAGGTGTGGATCAGAGCAGGCTATTGATGCAAGTCCATTAGTTTGTTTCCTCACAATTTCACTCTTCACAAAGCCAGAAGGACTTCCCAGTCCCTGATAAATCACCTCAAAATCACCCTTCCATCCCTCCTCTGCTTCCCTCACCTATTTTTAGCTCTGTTATCTGGTGCCATCACCCAGGTCTTAGTGGGTCTTTAATACCCAGCTTTGTGTGGCAGGACTTTTTTTACTCTCTTGAATTGCCTTATCAGCTGATAACATCCCAAAGCCTTTTGCTCTGGATCAGCCAGGAGAAGATATTTGTGGAATGCAGAGCAGATGGTGCTGAACCAAAGCTTTGGTGAGGGGTCTGCTGCTGGCTGCTCTGTCAAATCCTCCCTGCTTTAGCTGAGTAATTAAAGTCTAAGCTGGATGTGCAGCTGCCTGGAGTGGTTTTGCTCAGGGATCAATGTGATGTTCTGTCCTGAGGCTTCCACGTTGCTGGGATGTAGAACAGGAGAGAAGAATCAAAAGCCTCTCAGGGAATGGGGTTGGACTCAATGAACTTCAGAGGTCCCTTCCAATCCTTACCATGCTGTGGTTCTGTGAATAAGGGCAAGAAAGATGGAGAAGGGTCTGGAGAGAGGTCTGGTGAGGAGGAGCTGAGGGAAATGTGGTTGCTTAGTCTGGAGAAAAGGAGGTTGAGGGGAGACCTTCTGGGCCTCTACACCTCCCTGAAAGGAGGTTGGAGCCGGGTGGGGGTTGGTCTCTTCTCCCAAGGAACAAATGATAGGACAAGATGAAATGTCCTCAAGGTGCACCAGGAGAGATTTAATTTGGACCTGAGGAACAATTTCTTTCCTGCAAGAGTGGTCAGGCATTGGGACAGGTTGGCCAGGGAGGTGGTGGAGTCCCCATGCCTGGAGGTATTCAAGAAATGTGTGGAGATGGCACTTGGGACATAGTTTAGTGGCCAGGGTGGTGTTGGGTTGATGGTTGGAGTGGATGATCTTGGAAGGCTTTTCCAACCCAACCAATTCTGTGATTCTGTGATTGAGGCAGGAAGTACCTCTGGAGTAAGTTCTTTACTGCAAGGGTGGTGAGACACTGGGATGGGTTTCCCAGAGATGGTGTGGATGCCTCATAGCATCATGGACTGCTTTGGGTTGGAAGGGACCTTAAAGATCATCTAATTCCAACTCTCCTCCCTGTAAGTGTTCAAGACCAGGCTAGATGAGGCTTTGGGCAGCCTGGGCTAGTGGAAGCTGTCCCTGCCCATGGCAAGGAGATTTGGACTAGATGATCTTCAAGGTCCCTTCCAGCTGAAGCCATTCTCTGATTCTGTGACAACACCAAGCAAGATACCACAACCCCCACCAGTTCTGAACCTCCTGCCTATCAGATTACTTTCAAATACTCTTCCCACCCCCTCTTCACTCTACTGCATTTCTACACCTGCTGATGAGGAATTGCTCCTGGAATGTTCTTAGCATTTGACCAGAACAGGGTCTTCAGCTCAAGATGCAGGCAGTGACAATGGAGCAGATATTATGCCTCCCACACACCTCTCACTGTCATTACCCTCACCCACAGAGACTGGTTTGTTGTTGCTGACTGTGGAGGAACATCAGCCAGAGAGCTCTGTGTGAGATACAACGAGCCTTGCCTGCCCTCTGAGAAGGAGGGAGAAAAGGGCACAAACAAAGGGCTTGGTTGGAGGATGAGAAATGCATGTTTGGAAATGATGATGGGATGGAGAGCAGCCCTGCAGAAAAGGTCTTGGGGGTACTGGGGGGTGAGAAACTGGACATGAGTCAGCAATGGGCACCTGCAGCCCAGAGAGCCAGTGGCACCCTGGGCTGCATCATGGCATTGTTCTTCTCTCCATCCCAGCTGGTAGAGTTTCTTTCCCAGCCCATCAGTCTCTCTTCCTTCTTCCCTGAGGGGTTCATGGAGAGCCTCTGATACTTGTCTGGTGGCCACCCCAGCCCTGAGCCTTGACAGCAGACAAAAAGGACACTATCTAAAACTGGGCAGAAATTAACACAGCAACTTGACAGTCAGAAGCTCCTTCTTGGAGCAGATCTCCCTGGGCTGTTATTCCAGCTGCTTGGCACTGCCTCTCCCCAGTGCTGTCATGTGGACATGGCACTCTGGGACATGCTGGTGTTGGGTTGATGGTTGGACTTGATGACCTTAGAGGTCTTTTCCAACCGGAAGAATTCCCTGATTCTATCTCCAGCAGGTTTCTGAGTGCATGTTCTGCACCAGCTGATGCATCAAGGCCAGAAAGACTGTTGGTGGTTGGACTCAATGGTCTGAGAGGTCTTTTCCAACTGAAACAATCCTGTAATTCTATGGCTGAGAGGTGCAGATGCTTGTTGAAAGAAGGCACAGCAGTAGAGATGGAAGGTGAAGATCTGGGTTCTTCAGCTCTCCACTCCCACACAACGTGCTGGAAGAAGCACTCAGAAACCAGCAAAGAGATCCTGAAAGCATGGTAGTGTCTCCATCCACAGAGTGCCACCTCCTTGATACCTTCCCCAGCATCCCATGAGCAGAGCTCTCTGTGCTTCCTGATGATGCTGTGAATGTCACTCCCTCATCTGTCACAAAGACTTGACTTCTCCCTCAGGGTTTTGTCACTTTGTGGTTTTGTCTCTTCAGCCTCCTTCTCTCCCCCTCCATCCCTAAGCTGACATTTTGCTGATGGGAGAAGTTCTGATGTCTACCACTGAGAGAAGCTCCAAAACCAGTCCTACAAATTAGCAGATATCATAGCAAAGAACATCCTGCAAGGCACAGCACGTCCTGGCTGTCCAAGCCTGCTCCCCTTCCCCCAGGACTTCCCCATCTCCTGCTTTCAGCCTGGCTAAGCCTTTTCCATGGAAGCCACAAGATATTTCATGATAACAAAACTGGTAGAGAAGGTCTGGAACTGCTGCATGTCCTCAAGGCACTGGTAGAGGTGGTGCAAAGGTGGACAGAAGTGCTTGGTGCTCCCCATGGCCTTGAGATGCTCTGAGGGATCACAGAATCCCTGCGTGGTGGGGATTGGAAGGGACCTCTGGAGATCACCACAGAATCCCCAAATCCCAGTGTGATGGGTTTGAAGGGACCTCTGGACATCATCCAGTCCAATCCCCCTGCTAAAGCAGGGCACCCACAGCAGCTTGCCCAGCATCACAATGCCCAGCTGGCTTTGGAAGCTCTCCAGACAAGGAGACTCCACAACCTCTCTGGGCAGCCTGCTCCAGGGCTCCAGCACCCTCACAACAAAGAATTTTCTCCTCCTGTTCAGATGGAGCCTCCTGGGTTCTATTGTCCCTAGGACCCAGAACTCCAGCANCTCCTGGGTTCCAGTTTGTGCCTATTGTCCCTAGGACCCAGAACTCCAGCTGTGGCCTCACCAGGACAAAGTAGAGAGGGAGGAGACCATCCCTTGACCTGTTGGCCACACTCTTCTTGCCTGCAAGGGCACACTGCTAGGAAGCTCCACCTCAAACCATGATTTTCTTCAAAGACAGCTTCAAGGCACAGTCATTCACCTGTCTGGGGTAAGAACCATCAAGTAGTGGTCCCTGAAGCTGAGGAGTGTGGGATCTGCTCTTCTAGCATTGGGAGGACACCACTGAAGGACCTCATGGTGATCAGCTGCTGCATGGCCACAATCCCTGCTGCCTTTAGGGTTCTTCTTCTCGTTGCTGAGCTTGAGCATGGAGCTCCATGTAGCTGTTTCTCAACACTGCCCAGCATGCTGACCAGGGCAGAGAGTGTGGAGAGGGAAGAGCAAGTGGGTGAGGGCTGGCTGGAGGAATTGAAATGTTCAGGGGAGAAGAGGCAAGCTGCTGCTCTTGCTTTGATTCCAGAGTTGAATCAAGACAGCAGGCTGCCTGCAGAGGTGGTGGAATCCCCATCCCTGGAGGTGTTCAAGAAACAAGCAGCTGTGGCACTTCAGGACATGGTCTAGTGGTCAGGGAGGTACTGGGTAGAAGGTTGGACTTGGTGATCTTAGAAGTCTTTTCCAGTCTTTATTATTCTTTTCTGTCTTAACTGATATTTTTTTTTGCATCTTCTCAGACGGTCTTAGTACAGAACCACTTCCCAAGCTCAGATGTCCTCATCCAAGTTATTTCTCTATCTGCTATTTATTTTTCCCTGATAGCACTGAAACAGTCATAAATTCATTGATTCCTAGAATGGTTTGGGTTGGAAGGGACCTTGAAGATCACCTAGTTCCAACTCCCCTGCCATGGGCAGGGACACCTTCCACTAGACCAAGCTGCTCAAGGCCTCATCCAACCTGGCCTTGAACACCTCCAGGATGGGCCAGATCCTGTGCTGGTGTGGACCTCTCTCCTAGAGTTCCACATGCATACAGCAGCAGACAAATAATAGTGGACAGGCAGGTTGTAAACAAGTTGTTGATGATGGGAAACTAAGAGCAAACCAGCTGGAAGGTCTTGGGAGGATGCTAATGGGAGAACCACCTTCTGCTCCTCCGAAGTCAGCCTACCCTCATGAATATTGGAGGAAATCTTGCTTACAGAGGCAGCCAAAGTCAATTTAGGCTTGGGGTGATTTGCTTGTCCTCTCTAGTCAAGCCATGTGTCTTTCATAGTGCACTGGAGGCTAAAAGAACCATAAAGAACATCTCCTCATGCTTGAATCTCTGCTTGGGGAACTGCTCTAGTCAGGCATGACCCTTTTGGTCCTGCATGTGAGTCTGCTTAGTGCATGGGGGATAGAAGAGTCATGCAGCTGTGGTGATGTCACTCCTTGAAGAAGATTAAGGACTGGCAAGATTTCCACAAGAAGCCAGGAAGGTGCCACAGAGCCCAGGAAACTCTAAACACTTGAAGAGGAAAGAGGTGTTCAAGGTCTAGTGGAACAAGCTGGTCTAGTGGAAGGTGTCCATATCCATGGCAGGGGGTTGGAACTAGAAGATCTTCAAGGTCACTTCCAACCCAACCCATTCTGTGATTTTATCAATCTATGAGTCAATTTTACCCAAGAGGGCTCTGGTTGCCTAGGGCTGTGGCAGAGCAGATGCAATACAGTCCCCCAGTTCCAGATCATGCTGATGCTTGTCCCAAGCCCAAAGTAGGAGGGGGATGGGATGAGGGTGGCACTCAAACACTGTCCTGGGGTGAGCACCGTCTGCTGGGTTGGGTCCTCCTTCCCTGCTGGGTGAAAAATGGAGAATGGGGCCAGAGGTAACCTACATGGTTTGAAACTAGATTGGGCATTAGGAGGAAGATTTTAACTACGGTGGTGAGACACAGGAAGAGATTACCCAGGCAGGTAGTTGAGGCCCCATCCCTGGAGACACTCAAGGTCAGGCTTGATGGTGCTCTGAGCAAGCTGATCTAGTTGGAGGTGTTCCTGCTCACTGCAGGGGGGGGTGTGGACTAGATGACCTCTAGAGCTCCCTTCCAATCCAGTACATTCTATGACTCTGTGATGATCTTCTTGTGGACTGAGAGCTCTTGCTTGTAGCCCTCTGAAAGGTCATTGTGGTGGTCACCATTTCTTAGGTTACTCCTCATTTTCTTACCATGAGAGATTTCTGGAGTTAATTAGGAAATCTTGAGTATGAAATATTCAGGAAGACTGAATTTGAAGACCTCAGGTTTAATTTTGGTGCTCTGAAATTTTAATATCTGGCTTTTAATAATTAATGCTGCCCTGACGTGGGTATGGAAATGGAACGTCTGTGAATGACACAACTCCTGGAGTCCTTCATGGAAAAGGAGATGGAGAAGTGAGGAAAGAGGCTGTCCTAAAGGGATGCAGCTCTCTCTTCCTCTTTTTTCTTTTTTTTTTTTTTTCCCAAATCACAGAATGGTAGGGGCTGGAAGGAACTTCTGAAAAACATCAAGTCCAACCCATCCTGCCAGAGCAGGTTCACCTATTGCAAGTTGCACAGGGTGGCATCCAAGTTGGTTTTTAATGGCAGCAGTGAGGGAGACTCCATCACAGAAGCATAGAAATTTAGGGGTTGGAGAAGACCTCTAAGATCACTGAGTCCAACAATCTACCTAAGACCACCATGGCCATTAAAACATGTCCCAAAGTGTCACCTCCACAAGATTCATAGATACATAGATTGGGTTGGGTTGGGAGGAACCTTAAAGATCATAAAACACCTCCTGAGCATCTGACAAACAGATTCACCACAAAAAAACCCCCACATCCAACCAACTGAATTGTTTGGGTTGGAAAAGACCTCCAAGATCATCAAGTCCAGCCATCAACCCAACATCACCATGGCCATTAAAACATGTCCCAAAGTGTCATGTCCATAAGATTCATAGATACATAGATTGGGTTAGGAGGGACCTTAAAGATCATAAAACACCTCCTGAGCATCTGACAAACAGATTCACCACAAAAAAACCCCCACATCCAACCAGCTGAATTGTTTGGGTTGGAAAAGACCTCTAAGATCATCAAGTCTAACCATCAACCCAATGGCCACTAAAACATGTCCCAAGGTGTCATGTCCATAAGATTCATAGATACATAGATTGGGTTAGGAGGGACCTTAAAGATCATAAAACACCTCCTGAGCATCTGACAAACAGATTCACCACAAAAAAACCCCCACATCCAACCAACTGAATTGTTTGGGTTGGAAAAGACCTCCAAGATCATCAAGTCCAACCATCAACCCAACATCACCATGGCCATTAAACCATGTCCCCAGGTGCCATGGCCACACATTTCTTGAACACCTCCAGGGGTGGGGACTCCACCACCTCCCTGGGCAGCCTGTTCCAATGCCTGACCACTCTTGCAGGAAAGAAATTGTTCCTCATATCCAACCTAAACCTCCCCTGGCACAATTTCTTCCTATTCTATCACCTGCTACTAGGCAATAGAGACCAAACCACACCAACCAGACCATTTCCTAGTGCTGAACTTGGCTTTTGATGCCTGGAAAAAGTGATTCCATAATGGAACTTGAGGTCAACCTTCCTGTTTCAACTTCATCCCTCCAAGCCTGGGTGGGAATTTGTCCCTCTGAGAAGATCCACCCTCGTAGAAAGCGAAGCCAGATGAGTAAGGAACAACTGAAGGCTTGAAGAAGTTAAAGCAAAGTCTGCTGAGGTTTGATGATGGAAATCCATCAGCTCCTGGCTGAGTGAGGAGCTCTGATTCTCTTTTAACACTCAAGCTCTGCCAGCTGACAGAGGAGCAGATGTGAGCACAAGATGGATTGTTTCAAATACTCAAAATAATGTGGAGGGCTTTTTTTTCCAATTTTTTTTGTAGTTCACTGATTATCTTTTTTTTTTCTTTCTTTTTTTTCTTTCTTTTTTCTTTCTTTTTTTTTTCCTTTTTCTTTCCCTTTTCCATCTAAAATAAATCCAGATTGTGCATAGCCTGACAAACAAACCAGCAATATTTAATGAGGAGGAGGGATTGGCTAACAGGTGGCCTGTTGAGGAAATGGTTGACTCTTACCAAAAAAAAAAAAAA
>VXBD01015060.1:0-22318 GCA_013399975.1 Indicator maculatus | reverse complement strand
TTTTTTTAAAAAAAGACTTTTTTTTTGGGGGGGGGGGGGGGTTGTTTCTGTTTCCCTTTTGTTCTCCAAGGAAACAAACCTTCCCATGGCAGGTTGTGAACTTATGGATGATTTACCTCTAGGCTGGGCATGGATCTGACCCAGTCTTTGAAGTAAATGCATATTGAGTTCTTAAGGCATAGATTGATCATCCAGGTAAATCCATATTTTGGTATAGACATTCTTTATGACACAGTTATGTGGCTTAAACGTTTGGGTAGGCATCTTNAAATTTCCAAAAGCTGTATAGGCTGAATTTCCTGCCAGGTTAGAAACCCTTGAGAACCATCAATGTTTTGTTTGATTTTGTTTTGTTCAAGAAGCTGTGGGAGATGCTTCAAGTCAGTGGTTGGTATCACACCACCCTCAGGAGCTGGGTCATGAGAACCTCATTGTCTCCTGTGTCCATCACTGGTGCAAGGGGAGCTGCCACCCTGAGGTAGGAACTTAGGGTGGGCACAGGCTTTGGGGTGTCTAAAGTGGACAAGAGTCTTGGTATCAAGATTCAGTTATTGGAGCTAAGCCATTTATTTTTTTTTCATGTTGGAAAGGTGGGGAATGAGCAGGATGATATTTCCCCCATCAGAGATGAATGGGATGGGGCAGCCCTGGGAAGGAGCACAGAACATACTTCCCAAACAGTTGCCTGCAGCAAAGACACCCCACAAATTACAGGTGGTGGTAAGACTTGAAGAACACCCCAGTAAGCCCCAGTCTGTACAATGACCAGTTTATAAACCTCATAGAACAGCTTGATCAAGTTGGCTTTTTTTTTTTTTTTATCCCCACTGCCCTCAGCTCCCATCCTGCACAAATTAAGGCTGCTGGGCTCGATGGAATTCAGCTGCTGTGGATTGATTGGTGCAGGAAGTGCCACATGGCTGTGCTTCATGGCAGGATTTGGGGGGCTGAGTGGGCAAAGTCCCATCAAGCAGGAGATTGACCCAGCTGACACTGAGGGGACTCCAGGGACCTCTCCCCTGCACACACACACACACATCCACTGCTGAGCACGCAGGGCTGACAGATATTAAAGACCTATCTCAGCTAAGGAAACACCATCAGCACCTAGAAATGTCTGTGGGGCTGGTTGGGTTTTCTTTTTGGACTTGACAATAATTACATCCACCCAAATTTAAGTGGAAATTCAGAGGTGGGACTCGATCTCCTCCATGTTTTCCAGTGGTTCTACCCAGTATGAATCCAAGCAATCAATATTTCATTTATTTTTCTTTTTTTCTTTCTTTCTTTTTTTTTTTGGTTATTTAATAAATCTGCTTTTCATTCTATCCTGTTGCTGGAAATATCAAGATTCTAGCTATCAGGAATCACCAAAAAGAAATATATCAGCAAAACAGATAATTTGATCCAGCCACAGCATAGAAACACCTCACATTTTATGTGAGACCAGGCAGATGAGTTGGGCTTTGCACATCCTTTTTAACCCCTTCCCCCAAACCAGCCTGCCCCAAAACCAGTCTGCCCCCAAACCAGCCTGCCCCAAAACCAGCCTGTCCCCATCCTTTTCTGCAGCCCCACTGTTTCTAGAGGATGGGTGCTAAAATAATAGCACTTTAAAGCTGCAATACAAGAGGGACCAGAAGACCAGGAGTGTGTGGAGTATGAGAGCTTGAAGACCTTTTCCAACCAAAATGATTCTATGAGTTGGGTTGGGTTGGGTTTATGCTACCTCCTTAAGGAGCTAACATTGTCATGTTGTTCAAGGTTGAGGTTTGGGGTGGTTTTATTTAATCAATTAATTAATTATTTAACAAAAATGCCACATCTTGTAAACAGGTTGTAAATAAGAAGACAGAAATTGCACAATCCATCACTGAGTGACCCAGGGACATTCTAATGCCATAGTCTGGGGTCAGCCTATTTCCCTTTCTACCCTTTACAACTCGGAGTCAACCTGTTTCTCTTTCTACCCTTCACAGCTAAACCAGATTCACTGCATGTTCTGTCTACAGGATGGATTTGGACCTGCAAAACTCAGAATCTGCCTTTCCAAGAGCTGGGGTTGTCTCTCTGAGCTGAGGTTTGGACTTGCTGAGCATACTTAGTGCCTGTCTACTTATCGCTCTCTACCAGAACCTATCACCAGGAGACAAAATGTTGTAGTACAGGACTTGTGTCACCTGCTGGAGTTCATCTATGAAGCCCAAGAATGGTAAGATTGGTGGTTTTGCTATTCCTGTCATCAACAGCTGTTTTGGAAGCAAGCCATTATCTCTTGGGGACCACCAGGAGACCCTGCACTCGCTGGTGGCCGTAGTCATGCCTACAGAGGCAGCATTTTAACATCAGCTATAACCTGTGAGCAACATTTTGTGTTAATCCTGTCCAGGGCTGGGTAAAAATAGAAATTAGTGGAGTTTATGCTATTTAGAACCTTGATCCTTCTCTGAGCGTTTTCTTGACAGACTGCAGTGTAGGAAATAGTCTGCAGGGAGATGTTAGGTTATGGCTGGACTTGATGATCTTAAGGTCTTTTCCAACCAGGTGATTCTGTGAAATCACATTTGAGGACCTCACTGCTGGGGTAAGATATCTCTGCAGTGTTAGCAGATCTGTGATGAAGTCCTATCTGCAGAGGTGGTTCTATGATGGATGGCAACATGCACTTCAGTTATTGGAGCAACCTCACTTTAATATATATATGTATTTTATATATATGTCTGTATATATATATAAAATTCTGCTTGATACTTCATGTATTTTCAGATATCTAAGAGTTAAAAGCATCCTTTATCATTGCTAAATTAGCCAAACCAGTACAAAATCAAGTGCAAGAAAAAAATACCAATTCACAGAGTTTTTGCCAAGTAATACAAAAGGGACTTAATTCAGCTTCTCACATTTACAGCCAGCTGGGAGCTTGGAGAGTTGGGATGACTCAGGAAAAAGGTTCCTACATTCAAAAGATATCTCAAAAGAATTGGTTTGTCATGGGAAAATGAGGGAGTTTTAATAGAGATAAGCTACTGGTCAGTGGGTGGTAGATGGAAAACACAACAAGGAGTTGGTGCCACCCTTGAATGACTGCCTAAAAACCTGAAATCTGCAGCAGTTGCTGACCTCCTGGGGATGGGTGAGGAGATCTCCTTTCAGCCACTAGCACCTTTGTCCTCCACTTGAGATTTCTTTCTTTTTTTTTTTTAATGCTCCAAAGGATGCTTTTGCATTTCCCAAAAGACATTCCAGATTGGGTGGAGGGAAGGAGGGAGAGGGAAGAAGTGTTTCCCAAAAGACATTCCAGATTGGGTGGAGGGAAGGAGGGAGAGGGAAGAAGTGTTTCCCAAAAGACATTCCAGATTGGGTGGAAGGGGAGAGGGAAGAAGTGTTTCATGAAGGCACACCCATGCTGAATTGGCAGGAGAGAGGAGAGAAAACAGAAAGCAGGTACTGCACAACGCAGTTATAATACAAGGCTCGTTCTTGAAACCTGAATCTCATGCTAGAAGATCTAGATATGTGTCAATATTCTGCAGAAGTACTTTGAAGGCAATTATTATTTGATTTTTTTCATATAAAAAAAAGGAAAAAAAAAGTTTCTGTGTAAATGTGGAGAAAGCGTCGAGGAAGGGAACTGAAGCTTTGTATTGCAGCCTTAAAGAAGCAGATTTTTGTTTTTACTGCAATAGTTTTGTTTTGTTTTTTTTTTTTTGTCTGTTTGCCTGTTGTAAACGCTGGTCTGCAGACCTCAGCAGACCATGACTGAATGCTTTTGAAAACTGGTCGATAACAAACATGAAACCACAATTAATATCCTCAAGGAAAAAAACAAAACAAAACCAAAACAACCCCCCCTAAAAAAAGTAATTTCAGAGCTTTCACACCTTTAAGAAAAAAAAAAGACAAATGGAATGAAAAAAAGAAAAGAAAAACTAAAAGAAAAAGAAAGAAAAGAATGATGAAAACAAACCAGAAAAATGAAAAGAAAGAAGAAAAGAAAAAGGAAAAGAAAAAAGAAAAGAAAAATGAAAAGAAAAGAGAAACAAAAGTTGAAAAGAAAAAAGAAAAGAAAAATGAAAAGGAAAAAAATGAAAAGAAAGAAGAAAAGAAAAATGAAAAGAAAAAAGAAAAAGGAAAAGAAAAAAGGAAAAGAAAATAAAAAGGAAAAGAAAAAAGAAAATAAAAATGAAAAGAAAAAAGAAAATAAAAAGAAAAAAAGGAAAAGAAAAAAGAAAAAAGAAACAAGAAACAAGAAAAAAGAAAAAATGAAAAGAAAAAAGAAAAGAAAAATGAAAAGAAAAAAGAAAAGAAAAAAAGGAAAAGAAAAAAAGAAAAAGGAAAAGAAAAATGAAAAGCAAAAAGAAAAGAAAAAGGAAAAGGAAAAAATGAAAAAGGAAAAGAAGAAGAAAAGAAAAACAAAAAGAAAAAAGAAAAGAGAAAATAGAACAAAAAAAAAGACAATGTGTACTGCTTCACAAGGTAATGCAGTTAGTCAGGAATTAAGGAAACGAAAAAAAAAGAAAGAAAGAAAAAAACAACCCCCCAAAAAAGGAAAAAGGAGTAGAATGAAAGTATTTACAGAAAGAGCAATTCTACAGAAGGCCACCATCCCCACGGCACCGCGGCTGATGATATCCCAGGCTGCTTTGAACACACTCTACCAGATTGGAGCCAGGCAGCAGCACTTGCAGAGAATCCTTTCAAAGCCTTTTTTTTTTCTTTTCCCCCTCTCCTTTTTTTTGTTTTGTTTTGTTATGGGTCTGTACACTTAGTGCAGAATGATGTTCTTCAGGTAGAATATGCTGGTGAGGGAGGACAGCGTCAACACCAGGTACCAGCAAGAGAAGAGGATTTCGGCATCGCCGGTGATTCCGTACTGGGCTGTGCTGGGAGCTGCAAAGAGAAAGGGGGAAAAAAGGAAAAAACAAAAGAAAAAAAAAGGATTAAGTGAAAATTTCTACTCTCAGACTCCCAAGATTCTTAGTTTTCATTAATTGGTTTAAGATTACATAAGTCATTTTGGTTGGAAAAGGTCACAGAGTCCAACCGTCAACCCAACGCCACCATGGCCACTAAGCCGTGTTCCCAAGTGCCATGTCCCCATGTCCATGGGTTTCTTGAACACCTCCAGGGATGGTGGCTCCACCATGGGCAGCTTGTCCCAATGCCTGACCACTCTTGCAGGAGAGAAATTAAAAGTTCCTCATGTCCAACCTAAACCTCCCCTGATGCAACTTGAGGCCATTTCCTCTTGTCTTATCACTTATTCCTTGGAAGAAGAGACCAGTCCCCACCTCACCCCAGCCCCTTTTCAAGGAGTTGTAGAGAGCCAGAAGGTCTCCCCTCAGCCTCATTTTCTTCAGGCCTCAGTTTGCTCAGCTGCTCCTCACCAGCCCTGTTCTCCAGACCCTTCACCAGCTTCATTGCCCTTCTCTAAACCTGTTCCAGCACCTCAAAGTCCTTCTTGGATTGAGGGCCCCAACCTGAACCCAGCATTAAATAGATGTAGGAAGAGAAGCAGCAGATGCCACACCTCAGGGTTCTCCTTAAGCCATGACCATAAGAGGTTAAAATGATTAAGTGAAGGGAGAAGCAACAGGAGGTGCAAATAAGGATGCTCTGAGTGGTGAGGCACTGGAGCTGACTTTGATGCTTGTGTCAGATTTTCTTCATCTGCAGCTCCTGCAGTCCCTGCAACAGGGAGCTAATGGAGGGTTTGGAGTTTGCTCTTGAAGAGCTTCTCAGAACTTGTAGGACTTCAAAGCTGCAGCTGAAGACTAAGGTTCTCCAAATGCTTTCACCAGCATCATTGCCCTTCACTGTGGACACACTCCAGCACCTCAGTGTCCTTCTTGCAGTGAGTGGCCCAAAAGACTACTACCAGGACAGCAAAAACATTCTTCTCCGAATGCTGCAGAAGTAGCCAAGTCCTCCTGCTCCATCAGTGAGTGCTAATTTGTGTTTTAAGGGCAATAAATCATTATTAAGGCAAGCATTTAAAAATGTGAGCGCTTAACATCAGACAAGTGCTTCGTGCTTAAACATCTGAATAATTTATCTGTTTTTAAGCTGCTGAGCATTAAGATCTCCACCAAAGGCAATGAGAGGTGAATATATTCAGCTCTTGAAAACAGCTAATTTTCAGCCTGACTTTAGAAGCCAGAGTCAGACAATTTTCTTCAGCCAACGACATTGGTGTTTATTTTCAGCCTCTCTCAGTAAATTGTATTTACTCACTTTAATACAAAGTCTTTCTCCCATTCTTAAACAAATGTCACAGTGAGGGCATGAAAAGAGAGGTAAAATACAAGAAAACAGGGATTGGAACCAAATGAGGAGACCATCATTTGGGCAGCCAGAGGCTGCCTGTCAAAGAATCTCTAAATCCCAGCATGGCAGGGCTCAGAAAGGACCTCTGGAGATCATCCAGTCCAACCCCCCTGCTAAAGCAGGGGCACCCACAGCAGCTTGCCCAACATCACAATGCCCAGCTAGGTTTGGAATCTCTTCAGACAAGGAGACTCCACAACCTCCCTGGGCAGTCTGCTCCAGGGCTCCAGCATCTTCACACCATAGAATTTTTCTCCTCCTCTTCAGGTAGAACCTCCTGGGTTCCAGTTTGTGCCCTTTGCCCCTTGTCCTGTCATTGTGCCCCCTGAGAAGACTCTGGCCCTATCCTCTTTCCCCCCACAGGTCCTTTAGCTCTTGTTGAGCATTGATCAGATCCCCTCTGGGGCTGCTCTTCCAGGCTCAACAGCCCCAGGGCTCTCAATGCTTCCTGCTCACAGAGATGATTTCAGGCACTACTGAGAAGAGTCCAAGATGATAACTGCCCCATCCCTGGAACCATTCCAAGTCAGGCTCTGATCAACCTGCTCTAGTTGCAGATATCCCTGCTGACTGCAGTGGGGTTGGACTAGATGAGCTTGAAAGGCCCCTTCCAACCCAAACCAGCCTGTGACTCTATGAAATCATATAAAATGACCTACAATTTAGAAGCTGCAATCAGTTCTATAAATCTTCAGAGCCCAACCACCAGCACAGATCCCTGTGTGCACGCCCCTGAAGTCCACACGCAGTTCTCAAGCTCCCCTCATTGTTTTGTTTAGTGATTAATGTGCATAATCCCAGTGTTTTAACACAGTTAGGAGGTGGGAAAATATTGAAGCAGGCTCCTAGCAGAGATAGGATTATGCTCAGACATCTCTCCTGGTTGTGAGGAGAAAAGAACAAAGTGTTATTGTCTCACTATCTCTAATTAATACAAGAGATTAGGAAATGTACGAGGCTGGGACGTGCAAAGCAGCATTTCCTAACACCAAGGGCTGCATTAACCAGAAATAATTATAAGCTTTAAAGGCTGATGCCTTGTAGACAAAAGCATGGACCTCTTTAGGTTGTCTGGTAAAGCAAGACTAATCCTGGTAAATGGATTATGCAGGGAGATGTTAATAAGCTCTTCATTAACAGTATTCAGGTTAATGATCTATAAATAGCTCTTTGTGCAATGTTGAAAATATTCCTGGATCCCAGCCTGCTGGGGGTTGGAAGGGACCTCTGGACATCATTCAGTCCAACCCCTCTGCTAAAGCAGCTTGCCCAGGATCACAATGCCCAAGGGGGGTTGGAACCTCTCCAGGCAAGGGGACTCCACAATCCCTTTAGGCACCCTGCTGCAGGGCTCCAGCACCCTCACACCAAAGAATTTTTCTCCTCCTGCTCAGGTGGAACCTCCTGGGCTCCAGTTCATGTCCCTTGCTCCCTGTACCATCACTGGGCACCACTGAGAAGAATCTGGTCCCATTCTCTTGCCCCCCACAAGTCCTTTATCTCTTGCTGAGCACTGATCAGATCCCCACTGGGGCTGCTCTTCTCTAGGCTCACCAGCCCCAGGGCTCTCAGCCTTTTGTCTTCACAGAGATGCTCCTGGACCATCAGCACCTTTGTATCCTCCCCTGGACTCTCCCCAGCAGTTCCCTGCCTCTCTTGAACTGGGAAGCCCAGAACAGGACTCCAGCTGTGGCCTCCCTGTGANGCACCACTGAGAAGAATCTGGTCCCATTCTCTTGCCCCCCACAAGTCCTTTATCTCTTGCTGAGCACTGATCAGATCCCCACTGGGGCTGCTCTTCTCTAGGCTCACCAGCCCCAGGGCTCTCAGCCTTTTGTCTTCACAGAGATGCTCCTGGACCATCAGCACCTTTGTATCCTCCCCTGGACTCTCCCCAGCAGTTCCCTGCCTCTCTTGAACTGGGAAGCCCAGAACAGGACTCCAGCTGTGGCCTCCCTGTGACAGAGTACAGAGGGAGGAGAACCTCCCTTGACCTCTCATCTTCATGCGCCCCAGGCAACCATCATCCTTCTTGGCCACAAGAGCACACTGCTGGCTCATGGTGATATATACAGAGGAGGAAGGAATAAACCAACTCAAGGTCAAAGCAGTAAGTAAAAAAAATCAAAAATAAAAAAGATGAAAATGGCTGGGCTGTCAAAAAAGTTTGGGTTTTTTTTTTTTTCTTCCTTCCAGAAGATTGTAAGATAATGGGACTGTGAAGGCTCAGCTGAGTCCTGCTGATAACATCTCTAAATATTGTTACACTTGAGGTTAGCTGAGGATTTATGGCTTTGGAGGAGCAGGTCGACAGTTTGGAAAAGACTGAATTAGAAAGCTTGGGAGAGGGGAGGTGATCTGCTGGGAGAGGGCTGCAACAGCCACATGGATTCACGGATGACAGAGGGTTGGAAGGGACTCTCGAAGGTCATCCTGTCCAACACACCCTTCAGACAGCAGGGACACCTCCAGTTTGATCCTAGAATCCTAGAATCCTAGAGTCATAGAATCATAGAATAGAATCCTAGAATCAGTCAGGGTTGGGAGGGAGCACAAGGATCATCCAGTTCCAACCCCCCTGCCATGCCCAGGGACACCTCACACTCCAGCAGGCTGGCCAGAGCCTCATCCAGCCTGGCTGCAAACACCTCCAGGGATGGAGCCTCAACCACCTCCCTGCACAACCCATTCCAGGCTCTCACCACTCTCGTGGGGAACAACTTCTTCCTCACCTCCACTCTCAATCTCCCCACTTCCAGCTTGATTCCATTCCCCCCAGTCCTGTCACTCCCTGGCAGCCTAAAAAGTCCCTCCCCAGCTTTCTTGGAGCCCCCTTCAGATCCTGGAAGGCCACAAGAAGGTCACCTCAGAGCCTTCTCTTCTCCAGACTGAACAGGCACAATGAGTCTGAACTTGAATGTCTCCAGGGATAGAGCCTCAAGCACACCTCTGGGCAAGCCCTTCTGTGAGTCTTTCCAGCAAAGGAAAGTTGCTCAGGAAAAGAATCCTGGGAGACCAGGCAGGGTTGTAGGAAGCTTGACCTTGGCAGAACAAAACCTTCCAGTCCTGTGTCAAACTGACTCAGTGATGACACCAATGTGCTTAACCTTATGCAAATGCAATCATCCTCCAGGCAGTGATGGAAACTCACTGCTGAGGTGGAAGAGAGAAATCTGAGCCAGGAGGTCCTTCTGAAGGGTTTGCCAGATGGAGACTTTGATTAAACAGAGATTTGACCATCATCATAACCCTTGGAAAGTGCTGGTAATTTCATTGGAACAGGTTGCCCTGGGAGGTTGTGGATGCCCCCTCCCTGGAGGTGTTCAAGGCCAGGTTGGATGGAGCCTTTATCAACCTTCTCTAGTGGAAGGTGTCCCTGCCCATGGCAGGGGGCTTGGAATTAGATCATCTCTGAAGTCCCTTCCAACCCAAACCATTCTAATTCTAATATTCAAATGCATTTGGATGGCATCTGTGGTAGCTGAGAGTTGCATGTGGTGGCTTGGAAGGTCCTCTCCAGGCTGATGTTCTTATGCTACTGGCATGAAACACTGAAATCCCTTTGAATGAGTGAGAAATGTACAGCACTGCCCAGGCCAGTGTCCCCAGAGAGCCCTGGAAATGCAAAATGCTTTTATTTGAAGTAAAGGCACACAAGGGATGATGTGTCCAGCTCTGGAGTCCTCAGCACAGCAGACACATGGAGCTGTTGGAGTGGGGCCAGAGGAGGCCACAGCAATGCTGGGGGGTCTGAAGCCCTCTGCTGGGAGGCCAAGCTGGGAGAGTTGGGGTTGTGCAGCCTGGAGAAGAGAAGGCTCCAGGGAGACCTTCAGGTGGCCTTTCAATGCTTCAAGAGGCTGATGAGAAAGCTGGGGACAGATGTTTGAGCAGGGCCTGGTGTGGCAGGACAAGGGGGGATGGCTTGAACTAAAAGGAGATTCAGACTGGTGAGGAGGAAATGTTTGACACTGAGGGTGGTGAGAGCCTGGCCCAGGCTGCCCCTCAGAACTGTGGCTGCTGAGCTCAGCCCCTGCTCAGGGTGGGCACTGTCTGGAGCTCAGGGTGGGCACTGTCTGGAGCTCAGGGTGGGCACTATCTGGAGCTCAGGGTGGGCACTGTCTGGAGCTCAGGTTGGGCACTGTCTGGAGCTCAGGTTGGGCACTGTCTGGAGCTCAGGGTGGGCACTGTCTGGAGCTCAGGGTGGATTTCTGCAGCCAGGGGCTGCTGCCACTGGTGAGAACACGATGGGGAGAGGCATTCTCTGTTCAGATGGAACCTCCTGGGTTCTAGTTTATGCCCCTTGCTCCTTGTCCTGTCACTGGGCACCACTGCCAAAAGTCAAGCTCTGACTTCTTGCCCCCCACCTTTGCTTCTTGCTGAGCATTGCTCAGCTCCCCTCTGGGGCTGCTCTTCTGCAGGCTCACCAGCCCCAGGTCTCTCAGCCTTTCCTCCTCACAAAGATGCTCCATGCCCCTCAGCATCTTTGGAGCCTCCCCTGGAGTCTCTCTAGTAGTTCTCTGTCTCTCTTGAACTGGGGAGCCCAGAGCTGGACACAATGCTCCAGCTGTAGCCTCCCTAGGGCAGAGTAGAGGGGGAGAACAAGCTCCTTTGACCTGCTGGCCACACTCTTCTTCATGTCCTCCAGGAGACCATTTGCCTTCTTAGCCACAAGGGCACATTGATGGCTCATGGTGAGCTTGTCCACCAGCACTCCTAGTTCCTTCTCCTTGGAGGTGCTTTCCCACAGACCAACCCTGCACCTGTACTGCTGCAAACCCTTCCAATGGTTAAAACATGTGGTAGAACTCAAACTATTCCATTTGAATACATTTGACTGTGAGCACTTGATGTGGCTCCTGTGTTCCCAGCAAACAGCCATCCTTAGGACTTCATTACCTGGGTGTGATTTGTTTCCAAACTCCCATTTTGTGACTCAACATAAGGCTGCCAACAGAAAATTCCCCATTTCCAGGCAATCATCACCCAGGGGTTCCTAAAAGTCCCTGTAGTTATTGCTCACTCTCATTGTAAGCTCTGCCTGTTGTTGTTACTCAGGTTGTAAGGGGGGTGGGGAGGAGGGAGCTCTGCAGTGGGGGCCAGACAGGCACTGACTTTCTTAATCCATGTTTCTGCATTGAGCTGGTTGAGGTGAGGTGAGAAACACTCAGCAATAAAAACGTGGTTTGGAGGTAATCAGTGGCAATGATAGTGCTGCTGTCTTGACATAGTTCTTCAAGCAAATAAATCAGAAAATCAGAAAAGGAGGAGAAAAGTGGTGCCCAGCCAAAGCTCATCTACAGAGTGGAGGTGTGCTTTGGTTGGAGCTGTAAAATCAACCCAAATTTAAACCATCATCCCAGAATCCCAGTGTGGTGGGGGTTGGAAGGGACCTCTGGAGATCATCCAGTCCAACCCCCCTGCTAAAGCAGGGCACCCACAGCAGCTTGCCCAGGAGCACAATGGCCAGCAGGCTGTGGAAGCTCTCCAGACAAGGAGACTCCACAAACACCCTGGGCAGCCTTCTCCAGGGCTCCAGCTCATAGCAAAGAATTTTGTCCTCCTATTCAGATGTAACCTCCTGGTTTCCAGTTTGTCCTTGTTGATCCTTGTCCTGTCCCTGGGCACCACTGAGAAGAGTCTGGCCTCATCTTCTTGCCCCCCACCCTTTAGCTCTTGCTGAGCATTGCTCAGATCCCCTCTGGGGCTGCTCTTCTGCAGGCTCACCAGCCCCAGGGCTCTCAGCCTTTCCTCCTCACAGAGATGTTCCAGGCCCCTCAGCATCTCTAGAGGCACCCCTGGACTCTGTGCAGTAGGTTCCTGTCTCCCTTGAAGTGGGGCCCCCAGAACTGAACCCAGTACTGCAGATGTCATCTCTCTAGGGCAGAGTAGAGGGGCAGGAGAACCTCCTGTGGTGTGCTGCCCACACTGTTCTTTATGCTCCCCAGGAGACCATTGGCCCTCTTGGCCACAAGGGCACATTGCTGGGTCGTGGGGAAGTTGTCCACCAGCACAGCAGAGCTGCTTTCCAGCAGGTCACTCCCTTGCCTCTCTTGGTGCAAGAGGCTGTTACTTCCCAAGTGCAGAACTTGCCCTGGGTGAACTCCATGAGTTCCACTTCACCCAACTCTCCAGCCTAAGCAAGTTTCTCTCTTGAACCAGAGGTTCATTGTTGCCACAGGAGGGGTGGCTCAGGGCAGAGACAAAGATCTGTCCTCTCAGCCTGCAGCTCCTGGAGGCAGCTCCCCATGCTGCAGCTCCATTTCCCTCACTGTGGCACCATCTCTGGCTTATCTCTGATGGCTTGAGGACATGCCTGCTGCATGCAAACTGCTCACAAGACTTTAAACAGATCTTTAATTCTCCTAGAAGAAGGAGCACAGCTGTCAGCCTGTAATTAGCATATGCCTCTTGGCTTATCAAACCCAGCTCTGCTGCTGCCTTACACCTGATTTCCCTCCTAAGTATCTTAAGGGTCCCTCTTAAGAGCAGTTACTGGTCTTCCACCAGGAGCAGTCAGTGGAAGGTTTCTCCACAGTTCCACTTCTAAACAGGCAGGAATTTTCTCCTTCCCAGGGTAAGTCCATCATTGGATGAGCTTTGGACCTGACTGCCATGGTTCCACAGGCAGCAGCTCGTGCCTGGTCTCACTTCATTCAGCACTGTTCATTGATGATTCATAGAATCAATGAATCATTTGGGTTGGAAGGGACCTTAAGGTTCATCTAATTACAGCACCTTCCACTAGCCCAGGTTGCTCAAGGCCCCATCTAGCCTGGCCATGAACACCTCCAGGGAGGGAGCATCCACAACCTTCCTGGGCAACCAGTGTCTCCCCACCCTCACTGGAAAGAATTGACTCTGTCTCAGTGGAGCAGATATGAGAAGAGCTGAATAAATGCAAATCCAACGCTGCTCCAGAGCTCTGTGATCTGCCATGAGATATTAATGAGCTAGAAACACCATCTGGGATGTCATTAGCAAAACAAGGCTTGTTTAATAAAAACAGCCCACGGAGTGGTGACAATTCCAGCACAAAGTTCTAATGAAAGTCAAAGGAGAGTCTCAGAATCACAGCAGCGATTTGGTTAGAAGAGATTTTTTTTGATCATCAGATCCAACCACCAGCCCAGCACTGTCAGGTCACCACTAAACCATGTGCCTCAGCACCATTTCTGTATGGTTTTGAAACCCCTGCATCACTGTGGCACTTTAGGCCAGGACTTGACAACTCTCAAGAGGAAGAAATTGATCCTCATGTCCAGCCTAAACCTCCCCTGGGGCAAATGGAGGCCATTTCCTCTTGTTGTATAAATTGATGCTTGGGAGGAGAGACCAACTCTACCTCACTCCAACCTCCTTTCAGGACTTGTAGAGAGCCAGAAGGTCTCCCCTCAGCTTCCTCTTCTCCAGGCTGAACAACCCCAGTTCCCTCAGCTGCTCCTCACCAGACCCATTCTCCAGACCACTCACCAGCTTTGCTCCACAAGATAAAGACAATAAGTACAGAAGAGGCTGATGCTGGGGACTGCATGGGCATGAAAAATAAGAGGAGAATGGCTCATGATCTTCCACTGGACATGGTAAACAGATTTGATTAGGAGGGTGTTGAGAATAAGACTCTAAAACTGCTAGAGAAAGCATCAGGACAAGCCCATCCCATTCCTCCTCCCCCTGTGTTGTAGTTCATAGCCCAGTTCTCATCTGCATCCCAAACCAAGAGGTCTGCAAAGGTTCTTCCATGAAGAGGAACCATGCCAGAGGAGGGGGTTGGATTGGATATTAGAAACCAATTTCTTTCCTGCAAGAGTGGTCAGGCATTGGAACAGGCTGCCCAGGGAGGTGGTGGAGTCCCCATCCCTGGAAGTGTTCAAGAAACCTGTGGCCATGGCAGCTGGGGCCATGGTTTATTGGCCATGGTGGGGGTGAGGTGACAGTGGACTTGATGTCTTTGGAAGTCTTTCCCAACCCAAGCAATGTTATGAGTCCATGATTCTAAGAATGAAGTATTCTAAGAGCCAAGTATGGAGCTCTCCATGAGCACCATGCCCAGATCTCCACACAAAGTCATCTGCAAGTTTTAAGTTTGATAAAGTTGCCTGGTTCAGAAGTGTCAAACCCTTGGAGTTCTGAAGCCAGGTGCTGAAGAAACCCAGGTTGGTGTGAAGGCAACAACCATGGCACAGGTGCTTTTGGGGACATCATTTTGGCAGCCTCCAACAAACTGCTCCTCTACCAAAGCTGTCCTCATCTGCAGGTGTCAAGTTGGAGAAGGGGAAATGAAAAACAGCTTAACCTGACAGCAAAATCTGCCTTGAGAGCTCATTACTTTAATTTGAGAGATTTTTTTTTTTGCTTCATCTGCGTGCTTGACAATTATTTAGGACTGACTTTGGTAATTAAAGGTTGGGGCTTGTGCTGAAGTGTTCTTCTTTACAGGGAGGGTGGTGAGATGCTGGGATAGGTTGTGCAGGGAGGTTGTGGATGCCCTCTCCCTGGATGTATGCAGAGTCAGGTTGGATGAGGGCTTGAGCAACCTGGTCTAGCAAGGTGTCCCTGACCATGGCCATGGGGGTCTGAGCTAGATGATCTCTAAGCTCTCTTCCAACATGACCTATTCTATGATTTTATGACTCAGTTTCTGAGACTGTGGAGATTTTTCTTCACCTCTGCAGCTAGAGAACTTGGTAACATTGCCCAGCTGTTTACCAGCCTGAAGCTGGAGAAGCAGAGGGACCATCACATCATTATTTAATGACATGAGGCAAACAGAACATTTCAGTGGCCATGCCTCTGAACACCTCCCTGAAGGTGTTCAAGGCTAGGTTGGATGAGGGTGTGAGCAATCTGGTCTAGTGGAAGGTGTCCTTGCCCATGGCAGGAGGGTTGGAACTAGATGATCTTCAAGGTCCCTTCCCACCCAATAGCTTTGAAGACTTTGGCTGCTCCTTCTAACTTCTGAAGAAATGGAATTGATGAAGAGTTAATATGGGAAATGCTTGTACTTGTGACCTTTTGGAAAGCATTCTTCCCATATTTTAAATGATTGGTTGTCAGAATCATTCTCCTCTGAATGAAGTGTGACGTTGTAAATAAGCTCTTGACTTCAGCAGGCAGGCTAAATCCAGGCTTTTGGTGGCAACCTCTGATAGGCCTCATAGATCATGAAGATTTTGTGGAGGCAAAGCCATATAGCATTGTGAATGATCATTTTTCACCCTGAACTTTATGGTTTCTGGACAGTTTCAACATCAGTTTTCTGGGCTTGACAAAAGGATGTTAAGTCAAGCAGGTTAGTATATGATTTCTTGCCTTTTTCTTTTGGGATCTGTTCTGCTGGAGGAGCTCACAAGCTTTAAACAAACCTTCCCCTGGGGTGGCTGTCAGATGGTTGCTAAACATGTGGGGTTCTATTTAGCTGTTTGGTTTGTTCTCAATCATTTCTGCAGGACATAGTTTAGTGGTGGACTTGGCAGTGCTGGGTCAAGGGTTGGACAGGGTTTAGTGGTGAGCTGGCAGTGCTGGGTTAAGGGTTGGACAGGGTTTAGTTGTGAGCTGGCAGTGCTGGGTTAAGGGTTGGACAGGGTTTAGTGGTGAGCTGGCAGTGCTGGCTTAAGGGTTGGACAGGGTTTAGTTNTAGTGGTGAGCTGGCAGTGCTGGGTTAAGGGTTGGACAGGGTTTAGTGGTGAGCTGGCAGTGCTGGGTTAAGGGTTGGACAGGGTTTAGTGGTGAGCTGGCAGTGCTGGGTTAAGGGTTGGACAGGGTTTAGTGGTGAGCTGGCAGTGCTGGGTTAAGGGTTGGACAGGGTTTAGTGGTGAGCTGGCAGTGCTGGGTTAAGGGTTGGACAGGGTTTAGTGGTGAGCTGGCAGTGCTGGGTTAAGGGTTGGACAGGGTTTAGTGGTGAGCTGGCAGTGCTGGGTTAAGGGTTGGACAGGGTTTAGTGGTGAGCTGGCAGTGCTGGGTTAAGGGTTGGACAGGGTTTAGTGGTGAGCTGGCAGTGCTGGGTTAAGGGTTGGACAGGGTTTAGTGGTGAGCTGGCAGTGCTGGGTTAAGGGTTGGACACCTGGCTACAACCTCCCCTCAGGTAGTTGTAGACAGCAATGAGGTCTCCCCTGAGCCTCCTCTTCTCCAGGCTGAACACCCCCAGCTCCCTCAGCCTCTCCTCACAGGGTTTGTGTTCCAGACCCCTCCCCAGCTTCCTTGCCCTTCTCTGGACACCTTCCAGTCCCTCAACATCTCTCTTGAATGAGGAGCCCAGAACTGGACACAGGACTCAAGGTGTATCCTGAGCAGTGCTGAGCACAGGGCAGAATAACCTCCCTTGTCCTGCTGGCTACACTATTCCTGCTCCAGGCCAGGATGCCATTGGCTCTCCTGGCCCCCTGGGCACACTGCTGGCTCCTGTTCAGCTACTATCACCCAGCACCCCCAGGTCCCTGTCTGGCTGCTCTCCAGCCACTCTCTCCCCAGCCTGGGGTTGTTGTGGCCAAAGTGTAGAACCCTGCACTTAGCCTTGTTCAATCTCATCCCATTGGCCTCTGCCCACCCAGCCAGCCTGTTCAGGTCCCTCTGCAGGACCTTCCTCCCCTGCAACAGATCAACTGCTCCTAACTTGGCGTCACCTGCAGACTCACTTACAGATCACGTTCTTCCTGAACAAGCTCGTGTTTTTGGCTTGAGTAGAAGGACACAGGGTAAGTCATATCCATAAAGAAGATCTACAGCTTGCTGGCACGTGAAATCCCTCTCAGATCAGGCCTGCTGGAGCCAGCAGCACATTAGCTGCTCGGCAGCAGCAATACAAAGCGCGTTACGCTGGCAGTCGGACGTTTACTGCCTTAGTTAGTAAAGGCAACAGCCACCCTGACTTGCCTCTAATAAAACCTGCCAAGCCTTGCCCTGAAAGATGATTGCAATTTCCACCAGCCGCTTGTAGGCAACCAAAAAACCCCATCCCTCCTCCAAATCTGAGCTGTTTGCTCTTTAGGGTACGAGAGGTTTTTTTTTCCTTCAGCCCCCGACGTGACATGAACAATTCACGAAGCCTTCCACCGCTCCCCGAGCAAAAGCGGTGCCACTTTTCAACCTGATTGAGATCTTGTCGCCACAGAGGACCCAGCAAAAGGGCTCTCCACACATCAGAGGCGTCCAGGTATGGGAGGTGTGAGCTATGGGTTGGCTGAAAAAAAGGAGTTCCAACCCCTTCCCCAGATTGATTCATGCTGGCTGCCTCCCTTCGGGTCAAACAGCATTTAACCGCCTGTAAATTTTAATTAAATGATTTGTCACTTGGCACACACGGTTTGTCATCACACTGCTCAGCCATGTGTCTTTATCAGAGGATGACTCAAGGGGGAGGCATCCATCTCCTCTGTCACTTCTCCCCTCATTAAGATCGTTTGGCTGTTGAGCCCTGCGTGAGGCTGGGGAATCCAGGCTGAAACGACTCCATCCTGCAGATGATAACCACACCATCCCCTCCTCTCCCCATTCACACACAAGCACACACTTGTTTGCCTTGGAAAAGACCTCGGAGGTCAGCAAGTTGTGATGGTTTGAAACTGTCTCTTTAATTTTTCTTCTCAAAGTTCGAGCAGAGAAAGCTGAAGAGTGTAAATAAGTCACTGTTGGGTGTAAGAAAGCAAAATAATGATTGTTCTAAACAATTCCATTGGAGAGAGAGAAATGTTTAAGAACCACTACTCAAAACAAAGTAGGCACAGACAGGACAACTTGCTGGGCTGTCTGGATTCTTTTTCTTCTTCTCTTCTGGCTGAAGATAAGACACTGACCTTGGTGAGCTAAGTTTTTACCTAACTGCTTTCTGCCAGGGGGGTGTAGGGGGGTGGCCCCTTGGGAAAGGTCCCCTTTGGGGGAAGCAAAGGGATCTTGGTTGTGCTGTTCTGTTGATTGTACCTATTTGTAAATGTTGTGAATTGTGTCTATTTGTACAGATTCATTGCATTTCATCACAGACTGTAGATCTGCTTGTAAATACAGCTTGCATTTGCTTGCAGACTGAGACAGCCTGGTTACTGTCAGTGTGGGGGGAATTTCAGCTCACACTGACACACAAGTCCAACCATCAACCTGACACCACCATGGTCATTAAACCATGCCCCCCCTGTGCCATGGTCACACATTTCTTGAACACCTCCAGGGATGGGGACTCCACCTCCTCCCTTGGGCAGCCTGTTCCAATGCCTGACCACTCTTGCAGGAAAGAAATTGTTCCTCATGTCCAATCTAAACCTCCCCTGGCACCATTTCCTCTCATTCTGTCACTTGATACTAGGGAGAAGAGACCAACCCCCACCTGCCTCCAACCTCCTCTCAGGGAGTTGTAAAGAGCAAATACATATTTAACATGCTTCCTCCTCTGTTTGTGACAGGATTTAATTCTTGGAAGCAAAGGCCCAGAAGGGCCAGAAGCTGTTGCTTTAAAGCTGTTGCTTTAGTTCTGAGGTTCACTACTTGTGAGCTCAGATGACTTAATGAACACCAGATGAAGAACATCCACAAAAACCACAGAAAATGGATATAATTTAATGAGGTATTTGATACTTCTCATTGATGTGCAGATTTGATTTCTCACTGAAGCCCAGCGTTGTGAGGGTTGGAAGAAAAATCCAACCCCCCCTGCTAAAGCAGGGCACCCCCAGCAGCTTGCCCAGCATCACAATGCCCAGCTGGCTTTGGAAGGTCTCCACACAAGGAGACTCCACAACCTCTCTGGACAGCATGCTCCAGGGCTCCAGCACCCTCACACCAAACAGGTTTCCCTTCCTGTTCAGATGGAACCTCCTGGGTTCCAGCTTGTGGCTCTTGCCCTGTTACTGGGCACCACTGCCAAAAGCCAAGCCTTGTCCTCTTGCCCCCCACCCTTTAACTCTTGCTGAGCATTGCTCAGATCCCCTCTCAGGTTGCTCTTCTGCAGGCTCACCAGCCCCAGGGCTCTCAGTCTTTCCTCCTCACAGAGCTGCTCCAGGTCCCCTCAGCATCTTTGGAGTCTCCCCTGGACTCTCTCCAGCAGCTCCCTGTCTTCCTTAAACTGGGAAGGCCAGAAGTGAACCCAGTGCACCAGCTGTGGCCTCCCCATGACAGACGAGGAAGAGGAGAACCTCTCTTGACCTGCTGGCCATGCTCTTTCTCATGCAGGATGCCATTGGCCTTTTTGGCCACAAGGACAAGTTCCTGGCTCATGGTGAACTTCTTGTCCCCCAGCACTCCCAGCTCCTTCTGCACAGAGCTGCTTCCCAGCCAGCCAACCCTCTACTGGTGCAGGGGATTGTTCCACCCCAAGATGCAGGACCCTACACCTGCCCTTGGTGAACTTAGGAGGTTATTCTCCCCCAACTCTTCAGCCTGTCCAAGTCTGCCTGAGTGCCAGCCCAGCCTGGTGGTGTGCCAGCCACTCCTGCCATTTTGGTACCATCACCTTTTCCCAGAGTGCTTTCAGATTTCCACCCCTCAAGCAGTGGCACCTTGTTAGAAGACACCATTCCATTTATCTTCACTCACTGCTCCCTCTGCTGAGTTATTTGGGGCTTTTCTGCTGGAGGGTTGCAGGAGGAGCTGGGTGGGAGGACTCTCTGCTTTTGCAGCTACCTTCTGTGTGTGCAAAGGGAAAAGAAACCTCTCAGCTCTGGAACAGCTTTTCTGCTGGGGCTCCCTCAACCACGGGGTCCCTTTGCAGAGCCCTCCCCATCCTGCCTGGCTGATGCTGCTTAACCTCTGCAGCTTCCTCTGCTGCTGGAGGCTTTTGCATCAGGCAGGATTTTTTTTGTGCCTCTCCACCTGCTTTTCAGCTTAATCCAAAGGATTTTGGAGACATTATGGCTCAGCTTTACATATGATATCATGCAGAAGAGAGAAATAAACCTCACCAGTTGAGATTTTTTTGAAGCTTACTGGGAGCTTTAGGAATGAAACTCCTGCTATGATTCCAAGATCTCTATCAGTTAAGACAATATTGTGGTGGAGTTCCACCCCCCCTGCCATGGGGAGAGACACACAAATCTCAATCTCCTGTCTTCCAACTCAAACCATTCTATGGTCCTATGATTCATGCTTCTCTACACGCTCAGACCACCACTTCCTTGGTGTTTTGTGAGGGTTTGGGGTTGGTTTTGATTGGTTTGGTTGTTAACTAAATGGTTGCAGATGGAAGGGACCTTAAAGATCATCTAGTTCCAACCTCTTGCCATGGGCAGGGACACCTTTTGCTAGACCATGGTGCTCAAAGCCTCATCCAGCCTGGTCTTACATGCTTTCAGAGATGAAGCATCCTCAGCTTCTCTGGGCATCCTGTTCCAGTGTCTCACCACCCTCATAGTAAGTGACTTCCTCCTAATGTCCAAATTAAATCTACGCTGCTGTAGTTTCAAACCATCACCCCTTGTCTTATCACCACAGGCCCTTAACAGTAGTCCCTCTAGCTTTCTTGTAGCCTCCTCCAAGTCTGGGAAGGTTGCTCCAAGGTCTCCCTTCACTTCTCCAGGCTGAATAACCCCAGCTCCTAAGCCTGTCCTCTTAGGAGAGGTGATTTTGATCAGCTCTCCAGCTCTCTGATTGTCGTTTTGGCCTCCTCTGGACCCTCTCCAACAGATCTGTGTCCTTTTTGTAATAGAATCATAGAATTGTTTGGGTTGGGAAGGCCCCCTAAGGTCATCAAGTCCAACTGTCAATCTATGACCACCATGTTCAAAACCAAGTCAGATGGGGCCTGGAACAACCTGGTCTAGTGGAAGGTGTCCCTGCCCATGACAGGGATTTGGAACAGGATGATCAATAAGATCCCTTCCAACCCAACCCACCCCATGACTGCCTGAGATGTCTCTATCACTGAAGTGCTCTGGTGTGAAAATTCACTGCAGACCATTCCAGTTCCTGGCTGGTTTCCTGTTATAAAACCCACACCTTGCTCAGTAAAGCTGCTCTGAAGTGCTCAGCACTGAGTCCTTCCCTCAGTTGTCTCTGCTTGGCAAACTCACTCACTGCAGGTTTAGCTGCTGTGGTCACTGAGAGAGGAGCCTGAGTGAAGGGCAGGCAATCATCTCTCTTGCAATCAGGGTTATTAATACAGATGAGTTCTGTCAGACTTCTTTTTTTCCCCCCCTCAAGAGATCCTTACCATTGGGGAGAGAGAAATTCAAGCTGAGCCATAGAGCTCAGCAACAAGAAGGACACAGACAAGTTGTCATAGAATTGTTTGAGCTGGAGAAGACTTCTAAGATCACTGAGTCTGACCATCAACCTAACACCACCCTTTTGTCTCAGTGATTGGAACAACAGGCATGATGTGAATGATGTGTCTATCTGTCCATCCACTCATCCATCCATCCATCCACACACCAACCCATCCACCCACCCATGAATAGAATGATAGAATCATTAATGTTGGAAAAGACCTTTAAGGATGTGGAGTCAGGCTCTGGCCAGTCTGCTGTAGTGTGAGGTGTCCCTGCCCATGGCAAGGGGGTTGGAACTGGATGATCCTTGTGCTCCCTTCCATCCCTGACTGATTCTAGGATTCTAGGATTCTATTCTATGATAACCCAGCTACTATGACCACTAAAATATATCCCCAAGCACCACAACTACACTCTTCTTGAACACCTCCAGGGATGGTGACTCCACCACCTCCCTGGGCAGCCTATTCCAATCCCTGGCCACTCCTGTAGTGAAGAATTTTTTCCTAATATCCAGTCCATCCATGCACCCATCCTGGCATCACCCACCTGAATGTGATACACTAGGGAGGTGGATGGCTTGGAGGGAACTGGTTGCCACTCATCCATCAGGCTATAGAATCATGAAGGTTGGAAAAGCCCTCTGAGATCATCAAGTCCAGCCTTCTACATGACACCTTTCTGACCACTAGACTATGTCCTGAAGTGCCACATCTGCTTCATTTTTTAACCCCTCTAGGGGTGTTCAGCATCTGGGGATGTTCAACCTCTAGGGAAGCTCACCAGGAGCTGTCAGTGTGCAC
>VXBD01015057.1:18107-35942 GCA_013399975.1 Indicator maculatus | reverse complement strand
CTGAATCTCCCCATTTCTAGTTTTGCTCCATTCCCCCCAGTCCTATCACTCCCTGACACCCTAAAAAGTCCCTTACCAATATGAGAAATGCCTTAAAAAAAAAGAGCAAATTTTGATGAAATCTCTAAAGATACAAAAATCCAAAAGAACAACTACTTTTTGTGCATCCTAAAATTTTCAGCATTCTTCCTAGCACAGTGACAGATCTTCCTAAAAATCCAATGTGAATCTACCATTTCCAGTTTTGCTCCATTCCCCCCAGTCCTACCACTCCCTCACACCCTCAAAAGTCCCTCCCCAGCTTTCTTGTAGCCCCCTTCAGATCCTGCAATGCCACAAGAAGGTCTCCTGGGAGCTTTCTCTTCTGCAGACTGAACAGCCCCAACTCTCTCAGAGCAGCTCCAGCCCTCTGCTCATCCTCACGGCCCTTTTCTGGGAACATTCCAGCACCTCCAGATCCTTCTTGTAATAGAGGCTCCAGAACTGGACACAGAGCTCCAGGTGTGGTCTCAGCAGAGCGGAGCAGAGTGGGAGAATCCCCTCCCTGGCCCTGCTGGCCACACTTCTCTTGCTGCAGCCCAGGCTCTGGTTGGCTTTCCTGAAGGCATTGCTGCATTCTATTCTGTAAACAAATTTGCTTCAAAAAGAAAAAAGAACTTAATGCCTTTAGAAAGCTGTAGGACTTCTTCTGGAAAACAGAATATTTCCCTTGGCCTTTTTTTAGCTCAGTGTTGAAGGAACCAGCAGATTAAAAGCAGGTCCTTCAGCTGAGAGGGAGGCAGCACTGATGTGTCTCACTGTAAGTTCTCTCTTTCCAAGGGATGAAAATACCAAAATTGCTGATTGACTGCAAAAGAAAAATGTTGTCCATAGCTTGAAGCCACCCTTGATGCAGCTTGCCAGCATGGTGTTGACTGCAGGTTTTAAAAGGGGGATTCCTTTCACCCTCTAAGCATCTGGAGCACAGCCCTGTGAGGAGAGGCTGAGGGAGCTGGGGGTGTTTAGCCTGGAGAAGAGGAGGCTCAGGGCAGACCTCATTGCTGTCTACAACTACCTGAAGGGAGGTTGTAGCCAGGTGGGGGTTGGTCTCTTCTCCCAGGCAACCAGCAGCAGAAGGAGGGGACACAGTCTCAGATTGTGTCAGGGGAGGTCTAGGCTGGATGTTAGGAGGAAGTTCTTGACAGAGAGAGATTTGCCATTGGGATGTGCTGCCCAGGGAGGTGGTGGAGTCCCCATCCCTGGAGATGTTCAAGAGAAGCCTGGATGAGGCACTTAGTGCCATGGTCTGGTTGATAGGTTAGGGTTGGGTGACTGGTTGGACTTGGTGATCTTGGAGGCCTCTTCCAGCCTGAATGTTTCTGTGATTCTGTGCAATGTCTGATCTCCTTGCAGGCATATAAATAGGCAGGGCATTCACTCTCTTAACATGTCAGGATAGAGCAAGTGGTTAAGGAATTGTGTCCTGGCTGTTTCTCAGGGCTTCTGGATGACTGAGGAGCGTGCTAAGGTCAGCACCAAGAGTCAGAAGGAGAATTTGGTGATGGGGCCAAATAGGAAGTGAGGAATGATGGTGAGAAAAGACTTCTGGCTGGTCTTCCCTAGAGCACCTCAGCTGTGCACATGTGTCTATGAAACAGCAGTGGCAGACTGATATGGTTTGAGGCTGCTGCTTTAGCCTTAATTATAAACAAGAACAGGAAAATTCCAGAGACTTTGAGCAGAAAACAGAAAAAAAAAACTTAAATAATTTACCACTGGATACAGAGGACTACCAACTGATTTGTCTTTATCATTCCACTGGCTTGCTGAGGAGGATAAAGTTTGCTGTACAAACTATCCTGTGCTGCTTTTTGCTTCTCCCCTTTGCGCTTGCATGGCTTTGCTCCCTTATCTCTCTTTCTTGACCTTCTGCTGGCTCAATATTGTGTCTGTGATAAAACAAGAAGGGAAGAAGAGGAGGAGGTTGCAACAGTCCCCCTGGGCCATCCAGGGGGGGGTTGATTCTGTTCAAGGGGATCCTTGCATTTGTGTTTTTCTGAACTGTCAATATATGTAAATCTATTTTGTACCTATTCCTTGCATTGTAGACTACTAGATTCCAGTTTGCCTTTTGTAAATAATTTTCATTTCACTTTCCAAGTTCTGAGTTTGTTTGTTTGTTTGGTTTATGTTTGTGAATTTACTCTGGGGGTAAATTCTAGTTGGTTGAGGAGTAATTTCAACCCACCACACAGACACAGACAGCAAGGCAGGAGACTTTGGCACTTGAGGATCCTTGTCTATCTGCAAGGGTGTAGATTCCAGGCCTGCTATATCTTGCTGGAGATAGTTTCCCACCAGGCACAGGGGACAGGGTCCCTCCAGCCAGCTGACTTTGCTGCATTGGATCCCTCCTCTCAGAGGCAGTTTAAACTCTCCTAAAAGATGATTACATTGGGGCAGTTTCTGTGCAGTTCACCTTTGCAGTTGTGTGAATATTTGATTCACTTGAGCAAAAAGAAAAGCAAATTTGCTGTTTATTCTTACCACCGAAATAAACCCGCTAGTTATGAAAATGGGGAAGTGAATCTAAAATCATCAGGGGAAAAAAAAAGAAAGCAAAACAACAACAAAACCAATCATAGAATCAACCAGGTTGGAAAAGACCTCAGAGATCACCAAGTCCAACCTATCACCCAGCACCTCATGACTAACTAAACCATGGCTTCAAGTGCCACATCCAATCCTTTTTTGAACACCTCCAGGGATGGTGACTCCACCACCTCCCTGGGCAGCATATTCTAAGGGACAATTCCTCTTTCTGGGAAGAACTTTCTCCTCACCTCAAGCCTAAACTTCCCCTGGCACAGCTTGAGAAGAAGAGAGCACACACTAGAAACATCCTGGGACAGCACAAACTGAAAAGGACTTGGACTTTGGAAACTCTCCTTCTCCCCTCCTCCAGCTGATGGTAATATAATCCCTTTCCTGCTCTTCTCTCTCTCTCATTCTCTTCCTCTCCTCTCTTTCTCTTTCAATAAATAGCTTTGCTTTTTGATATTTGGCCTCATTGTTGCCTTTCATTGCACAACACAAGAAAGTTCAAAAAAGAACCAAGTCTCTCTCCCCCTCCAGACTGAGACAAACAGAAAAGACAAAACTTGTTCAAACTTGAACATAGAAGACTTCAGCTCAACATGAGGAGAAACTTCTTTCCAGTGAGGGTGACAGAGCCCTGGAACAGGCTGCCCAGGGGGGTTGTGGAGTCTCCTTCTCTGGAAGCTTTCAAACCCCACCTGGATGCATTCCTGTGCAGACTCCCCTGGGTGATTCTGCTCTGGCAGGGGGGTTGGACCTGATGATCTCTTGAGATCTGATATTCTGTGATACTGTGCAAAGTCCTTTTTACCAGCTGCTAGGAGAACTAAGAATGAAAATACTCATCTGTAAATATGGCAGAAGGAATTAGGATGCCAGAAAGACATCAAAAGACCAGACAGCAAGAGACTGTGAAAGTATGATGGAGTGGAGAAGTAGACAAAGCTCCAATCCTGCATGATAAAGGGATGGATGTTACCTACAAAGGTCAGAGCTCTACACATGAGCTGGGAGCATAGAGTTTGGGGAGCTGAATTGCTGCACATGAACTGCTGAGACAAAGGGCACCAGGAGTAGTGGCACAGGGCCTGCAGCAAAAATCCTCCTATGCAATTCTAGCAGGGAAAGGCTGCTGCCTTGATTCAAGTACCTTGTGAGCTTGCCTTTCACCTGAGGTTGCCCTCTTGTCTCCCATTTAACCTGAAATTCAGATAATCTTTGCTCTCTGGCAGACAACACAACATTTTCAGGAGCAACAGAAATAAAAGGGCAGAGGGTGTTGCCACAGTGAGAACAGGCTGCTGGAGGCTGGAAGCTAGGGTAAACTTACCTCCTGAAATCCCCAGAGCAGAGTGCACAGTAGGTACTGCTACTGATCACAGATCTTCTACAACTAGCCAGTGTTTATAATAACTAGAGGTTTCTCACTTAAAAAAAAAAAAACCCTTCATTTTCAAACCTAAGATTCTCTCCCCAGTATCGCTTCCCAGAGGATTAATGACATCAATAAAAATCAACAAAATGTCCTAAAATGGTTCTGAAGGACTCAACATGAGGAGAAACTTCTTTAGAGTGAGGGTGACAGAGCACTGGAATAGGCTGCCCAGAGAGGTTGTGGAGTCTCCTTCTCTAGAGACTTTCAAACCCCACCTGGATGTGTTCCTGTGCTGACACCCCTGGGTGATGCTGCTCTGGCAGGGAGGTTCATCCNTAACCTGTCCTGGTTCCTGCTGTTATTCCTCCCCAGATGCAGGACCCTGCCCTTGTCCTTATTGACCTTCCTGAGGTTTGCCTGCAGCCAGCTCTCAGCCTGTCCAGGTCACACTGGATGGCAGCACAGCCTGACAGGTGTCAGCCACCCCCCAGTTTTGGATCATCAGAACTTGCTGAGGGGACTCTCAATGCCCTCAGCCAGGTCATTGATAAAGATATTGAACAAAACTGGACCCAGCACTGATCCCTGGGGGACACCACTGGCCACAGGCTTCCAAGGTGACTCTGTGCCATTGATGACAGCCCTCTGAACTCTGTTGTGGAGCCAGTTTGCAATTCACCTCACTGACCAATATTCATGTCCCAAACCTAAGTTCACTGCTTCCTAGCACTTCAGACTCCTCATTTGGTTTCCCCTCCCTTTTATAATGTGTACTAAAGTGCTCATTGCAGCACAGCTGGGTGTCAAACAGTAAGCTGAAGCCTTTTCAAGACTAGATCTTCTCTCCTGAACTCAGTTCTACAGTTCTCTAGCATAAATATGTGGGTTCATCCAAATGATGTCTGGCTTAACTAGGCTGGTTCCCAGATTGATTATATAGCTAAACTGATTCAGGAGCTGTACACAAATCTTGAGGACTCAATGTGCCCTGGTGGCCAAGAAGGCCAAGGGGATCCTGGGGTGCATTAAGAGGAGTGTGTCCAGCAGATCCAGGGAGGATCTCCTCCCCCTCTACTCTGCCCTAGTGAGATTTCACCTTGAGTATTGTGTCCAGTTCTGGGCTCCCAAGTTCAATAGGGACAGGAATCTGCTGGAGAGAGTCCAACAGATGACTATGAGGATGCTGAACGGACTGGAGCACTGCCTGGTGAGGAGAGGCTGAGAGCCCTGGGGGTGTTCAGTCTGGAGAAGACTGAGAGGGGATTTAATCCATGTTTATCAATACCTGAGTGCTAGGGGTCAAGAGGGAGGGGACAGGCTCTGCTCACTTGCACCCTGGGATAAGACAAGAGGCAATGAATAGAAACTCCAGCACAGGAGGTTCCACCTCAACATGAGGAGGATCTTCTTCACTGGGAGGCTCACAGAGCACTGAAACAGGCTGCCCAGAGAGGTTGTGGAGTTTCCTTCTCTGGAGACTTACAAGATCCATCTGGATGTGTTCCTGTGTGACCTGTGCTGGATTCTATGGTCCTGCTCTGGCAGGGGGGTTGGACTTGATGATCTCTGGAGGTCCCTTCCAACCCCTAACACCCTGTGAGCCTGTGACAGTGTAGATGTGTGCTAACTATTTGCAATGCCATTGAAATCACTGGAAGTTTGTGCTATTCTTCTTTTAACTCTGGTCACTCTCCAGGATAAAACTTAGTTTTGGGGACTGGGAAGGAACATCTACAACAATCTGCAATTGCTCTCCTAACAGTTAAGGAAAATGCTATTTTTCTGCTGAGTAAGAGGAGTGTACAAAGCTAGTAAAAAGCCTCAGTGTCTGCACCCTCTGAATGACTGAAGAGACAACACAGCATAAAGTTGGTATCAGAAAAAAAAATGCATCCCAGATGGAGGAATCTGGTGCAGTGTTAGAGAGACAACACAGCACAAAGCTGGTATCAGGAAAAAAAAAATGCATCCCAGATGGAGGAATCTGGTGCAGTGTTAGAGAGACAACACAGCACAAAGCTGGTATCAGAAAAAAAAAATGCATCCCAGATTGTGATAGTTTTAAGGTTATGCTTTTAAAATTTTTCCCAGATCTTGAACAGAAAGTAGTAAAATGTAAATAAATCACTATTAGGTGTAAGAAAGAAAATAAAGATAATTCTAAACAATTCCATTGGAGAGAGATCTACCATAAGATTTGGTTCCCAAAATAATCTCTCTCTCTTCTTGCTTCCTCAGGTTAGGAGAGACTAACTTTGTGCTTCTGCTGGCTTCAGCTTGCCCTTGGCTGCATTGTTTTGGCTGGTGTGAATTTCTCTGCTTCTGTCTCTTGTCCCTTCTGTATAGTAGGGTAGGGGAGAAGGCAGGGAAGGGAGAGGCTGTTGCAGCTCCCCTGGTCTGCTGTTTATTAATTGTAAATCCCTGTAAATATTGTATATTTTGTACCTATTCATTGCATTCCATTGTAGATTGCAGTTTTGCTTGTAAATACAGCTTCCATTTGCTTCCAGCTGAGCTGCTCTGGCAAAGTTAATGTTGGAGGGGGGGGTGTGGAATTTTCAACTCACCACACAGATGGAGGAATCTGGTGCACTATTAAAGAAACTAATTAAATGAGACCACTGGTCTGGTCAGCTCATCCAATTGCACTCTTCACAATGCTGAGGGCAAGGCTTGGTAAGCCAGGAGCTATTAAATGCAAATCAGAAGCTGGCAATCACTTCTTATTCCTTATCATTCAGGGCCCGTTTTGCAAACTGCTGCTCTCTCCTGCACTCTCATTTACATACAGTATCCTTCCTGTGGATGTAGGCTCCAGTGTAGAGCCCAGGAAGGTTGCAGTGTGCAGCACTGGGAGAGATTAAGTCTTTCAAATGGCATGACATTGCAGGCTGAACTGCTGAACCATCATTTTTTCCAGCAAGCTGTGCTTCATAGATGATATTACCTTGTGCAGCTGAGTGAAATCCTCTCCTAAGGCCACTATGTATTCTATGAATCTTTAAAGAATTCATAAATTTACAGTCCCAAGCAAGGAGATCTTTGGTGGCTCCCCCATTTAAATGGGAATGCAAATGTTATTAGAATTGAGTGTGGATTCTCAGTGAGGTACAGATAAGGACAGAAAATTGTATGCAACTTTAAAAATAATGAAAAAAAAAAAACCCACCACTGAAAGAGTTTTCCATAACTTTAAAAACCTCTGTCAGTAGATAAAGGTCTTTCATTTTGCCTTGCTCAGGTAGCAGTGCCATGCTTGCTCAAGATTTTCTATTTGGAAGCATCACAAACAAATAACGGTGGGAGCAGGACAAAGGAAGGAGAGCAGTGACAACCCCACTGATGTGACAGCCACCTGGCAGCAGTGATTAGAAGCCAGGAGGAGTGTTGGTAGGCAAAGATAAGCAGGAGATAACAATCAAATCCTATTTATACCTGGCAATGACTAGCTTGCCCAAGTCCAAACCTCTTTGGAGGCTACATGCAGCTTCACCTCCCTCAGTGACGACCTCCCCTTGTGTACTGCAGCAGTGACCTTTTCCTACAGAGCTCAGCAGCACTAATCCACCCTGTCAGCCATTGTAGGAACCACATCACCCTTTATCCTTCATATGAAAAAGCTCAGGTCTCATGGTAAGCAGAATTAGTAGCTGCTGCCAGAATCAAATCATTAAGGCCAAATGAGTTCCTCGTCGTTGCTGTCACTACAACGAACGACCTCCTCTCAACTGCTGCAAAAAAAATATTGATTAAAGGAAAAGGTTTTAAAGGAGTGGCTGCACTTATTTTCAAGAAACTGCCTGCAGAAAAATGGATCCTGAAAACAGCATGCAAAAAAAAAAAAAAAAAAAAAATACAAACCAACCCCAAACCCAAAAACTCATCTCATTTTGATTGAAGTTCAATTGTTTTATCTAGCTCTGTTCTCACTGGTTTCTAATCTGTTTACTGTGGATTTGATAAGGTGTTCCCCCAGGGACCAGTACTGGGTCCAGCTTTGTTCAGTACCTTTATCAATGACCTGGCTGAGGGCATTGAGAGTCCCCTCAGCAAGTTCTGATGATCCAAAACTGGGGGGTGGCTGACACCTGTCAGGCTGTGCTGCCATCCAGTGTGACCTGGACAGGCTGAGAGCTGGCTGCAGGCAAACCTCAGGAAGGTCAATAAGGACAAGTGCAGGGTCCTGCATCTGGGGAGGAATAACAGCAGGAACCAGGACAGGTTAGAGGCTGCCCTGCTGGAGAGCAGCTCCACAGAGAAAGACCTTGGAGTGCTGGTGGGCAGCAAGTTCTGCATGGGACAGCAATGTGCTCTTGTGGCCAAGAGAGCCAATGGGATCCTGGGGTGCAGCAAGAAAGGTGTCCAGCAGGGCTAGGGAAGTTCTTCTACCTCTCTACTCTGCCCTGCTCAGACCACAGCTGCAATCCTGTGTCCAGTTTGGGGCTCCCCAGTTCAAGAGAGACAGAGACCTGCTGGAGAGAGTCCAAGGGAGAGCCAGGAGGATGCTTAGGGGACTTGAGCATCTCCCCTGTGAAGAGAGACTGAGAGCCCTGGGGCTGTTTAGTGTGGAGAAGAGAAGGCTGAGAGGGGATCTGATCAATGTCTCTCAAGAGCTGAGGGGTGGGTGTCAAGTGGAGGGGGCCAGGCTCTTTTGGGTGGTGCACAGTGATAAGCCAAGGAACAATGGAGACAAACTTGAGCAGAGAAGATTTCAGCTCAACATGAGGAGAAACTTCTTTCCAGTGAGGGTGACAGAGCCCTGGAACAGGCTGCCCAGAGGGGCTGTGGAGTCTCCTTCTCTGGAGACTTTCCAAACCCCACTTGGATGCATTCCTGTGTAGACTACCCTAAGTGATCCTGCTCTGGCAGGATGATCTGATGATCTCTGGAGGTCCCTTCCAGGCTCTGATATACTGTGAGACTGTGATGCAGCTCTTGAATCTATTCATGTACCATGCAGGATGACCTGACCAGAGGTTTGGCACAAGCACTACATTACGGCACACTTTAGCAAACAATATTTTGGAACAACATTCAAAGGCAAAATATAAGAGAATCAACTGTGGGAGATTCAGTTGATTTTACCCCTGAGCTGTATTTTCTCTTTCCCTAAAAGATGAAGAGCAAACATGCAAAAATCTAACACTGCTCTCTGAAAAAATCTATTTCTCCTTACAGTTTTGTGACTTATATAGTGCAAGACATCCTAAAATTGCCCAAAAGCCCTTATTTATTTTCCACAAACGTTCCTACTTCTTTCCTTTCTAAACCATTTTTATTTTCTGATAGCTAGGCTCAGGTTTTCAAATACAAAACATTGATAGTTGAATTGGATTCACTCTCCCTAGGATTTATCTCATGTTTTTATTCCAGCTTCCTGCAAAAGGTACCTGGAGAAGTGGCTCAGGTGAACCTCATGAGGTTCAACAAGAGGAAGTGCATTTGTGGATTAGTCATGAGGTCTTGGGTGACAGGTTGGACTTGGATTATCCTTGAGGTCTTTTCCAACCTTGTTGATTCTGTGATTCTGTGATTATCCACACAAAAAAGAGCCCTAAGCCTTCCTTTAGAAGCTGCAGCTTGTGACCAGTTCTTAGTGTCACTCAGGATGTATTTATCCAGATGGATAAAGAGCAGTTTATTCTTTATTTGCCATCAGACCACAGACTGGGAAAGAAATTTCTAGTTTTAAAAAGCCAAAGTGTTGAGAACAAATTGAGATCCTCAGAATTCCCTATAACAAGGCCAGAGCCCTGCATTGTGATCTGGAAGGAGAAGATCCCCAAGCACATTCCTTTGGCAATTCAACATTTAGTGCAATGAACTCAGCAGTTGGGGTTTGCTGCTGTCATGGAGAAAGGAACTGATATTTTCAGAGTGGGGCATGGTGGTGGAGATGCTTGCAGAAATACCACAGCATTCAGCTCCCCCTTGTAACAGAACCACAGCTGGTAAAAGAAATGGAGCTCCTATCAAGGAAATTATTATGGCTCCCTCATTAAGCACTACTCAAACCCACAACAGACTGAGGACCAATACTCCATGAGCACTGCTGACCAGCTACCTTCAGTTTCTATTGCCTTTCTGTTAAGTTGTACCAAATAGCTGCAGCAAAGCCAAGAATCTGACAAAATATCACCACAGAAGCAATCCAAAATCACTCACAGGATCACAGAATGTCAGGGGCTGGAAGGGACCTCAAAAGCTCATCCAGTCCAATCCCCCTGCCAGAGCAGGAGAACCTAGAGCACATCACACAGGAACACATTCAGGCAGGTCTTGAATATCTCCAGAGAGGGAGAATTCACAACCCCCCTGGGCAGCCTCTTCCAGTGTTATGTCACCCTCACAGGGAAATAATTCTTCCTCCTGTTTCCATGGAACTTCCTATGCCTCAACTTCCACCACTGCCCCTTGTGCTGGCATTGGGCATCACCCAGCAGAGCCTGGCTCCAGCCTCTGGGCACTCCCCCTGCACATCTTTAGCACCAGCAATGAGGTCACCTCTCAGCTCCCTCAGTCTCTCCAAGCTACAGAGCCCTCAGCTCCCTCAGGCTCTCCTCAGAAGGAAGATGTTCCACTCCCTGAATCACCTTTGTGTCTCTGTGCTGGACTCTTTCAAGCAGTTCCCTGAGGTCCCTCTTGAACTGAGGGGCCCAGAACTGGACGCAATATTCCAGGTGCAGCCACACTAGGGCAGAGTAGAGGGGAGGAGAACCTCTCCCAACCTACTCACCACATCCCTTCTACTCCACCCCAGGATGGCATTGGCCCTTTTGGCCACCAGAGCACATTGCTGGCTCATGGGCAACCTCCCATCCACCAGGACCCCCAGGTCCTTTTCCCCTTCACTGCTCTCCAACAGCTCAGTCCCCAACCCATACTGACCAACAGCTCAGTCCCCAACCTATCCTCCTGGATCATGAGGAAACATTGCCAAATGCATGAGGTCTGCAGGCATCAGCAAGAAGCCTCAAAAAGCACTTCCTTATTCTTGTGCTATCCTGAGTTTCCCTACATAGCAGCTAATAGGGCTGGCAGCCATACTCCATCCTGTCCTGGAGTATGCAACAGATCTAGAGCATAAGGTAAGCAAAAGAAACACATGAGGGCTTTCAGCATGTTGGAAATTGAAGCTGAAGCACAGAGGTAACAGATTAAAACCTTGTTTCACAGAATCACAGAGTGTCAGGGGCTGGAAGGGACCTCGAGAGATCATCCAGTCCAATTCCACTGCCAGAGCAGGATCACCTAGAGCACATCACACAGGAACACATCCAGGTAGGTCTTGGATAGCTCCAGAGAGGGAGACTCTAGAAGTCCCCGTGGGCAGCCTGTTCCAGGGAAATTGTAATTTGGCAATTAAGTTTCATTGAAACATGTTTAAGACTGTTAGACACTGAGCAGGTCTGAATGATTACTTGAACTGTAAAAGGCTTCTCCTGTAAAATGCATTGAGGGTTCCACTCTGAGTTTAAACATCTGACCCTGCTTAGATTGTTATGACAACGTCCTGTTTCCTGAAAGGAAACCTTTGAAGACCTTCCTGTTTTAACAATCAGACACAGATGGGATTGGTGCTGCAGCTCCAACAGAAAACAAACACCAGGCACACTGCTGCATCCAACCCTTCCCCTGTGCAGCGCCGAGATTGTCACCAGGGGCTCAGGAGCGGCAGGAAGCCTCCACGAAAGCATTCAAAGAGCAGACTGGAGAAGGAGCATTGTCTTTGCCTCTCTCCATCACAAGAGGGCTCAGAGGTGACACAGTTGAGATTTAGGAGTAAAGTGTTGATACAAGCAACAAGGAAGGATTGGGGTGAGGGGTTTTTTTTCTGAGGACAAAGGTCAGCACATGTTGCACTGCACAAGGAGCAACCCCCCAGTGAGGTGTGTTCTCTCCACTGGCTAGCAGATTTTTCTGTCACACTTGTCTCCTTCCCAGCTTTTCTTTCATGCTCTCTCTCTTTGAACATTGTCTTTGGCCAGTCTGTAGGGTTCAAAGCCCCTTTCTTTTCCAGAAAAATCAAAGACTCTGCTTTTTTGCTTCCTTTTCTTTTATAACCTATGCTGCTTTGGAGATATCCTTCTTTAAACGTTATCTAAGCATAGACAACCCATGACAAGCTTTCAGCTGGGTTCCAGCTATCTTTTTTTAGCCACTAATGATGCAGTTACCTCAGAAAGGAATTGCCAGTCCAAACATGTACTGAATATCAGTGCTTTCCTGCAGCCACAGGAGAAAGAGCAGGATTGTTTCACTTCCAAGAGCAGCACATTGCAAGGAAAAGGATCAAACCCTTGCAATTTCCCTCTTTTGTACAATAAACAGCAAACATCTCTGTCTATAACTACCTGAAAGGAAGTTGTAGACAGGTGAGGGTTGGTCTCTTCTCCCAAGCAACCAGTGACAGAGCAAGAGGACAGAGTCTCAAGAAGCACCAGGGGAAGTTTAGTCTCAAGGTGAGGAGAAAGTTCTTTCCAGCAAGAGTAACTGGCCCTTGGAATGTGCTGCCCAGGGAGGTGGTGGAGTCACCATCCCTGGAGGTGTTCAAAAAAAGCTTGGCTGTGGCACTTGGAGCCATGGTTTAGCAGTCAGGAGGTGTTAGATATTGGGTGATAGGTTGGATTTGATGATCTCTGAGGTCTTTTCCAACCTGGCTGATTGTGTGATTCTGTGTAACATGCCCTTAAGATGCTAAGCTTCATTTACATTTATCCTTCCTTTCACCTACCTGTTTTGTTCACCTGCCAGCTGGGAGGGAGAAGAGATGCATAAAAGAACAGCAAGAGCAGATCAGAGCATTGATCAGAGTAGATCTTTTGACTTCTTTCTTGTTACATTTTGAGAGTACAAAAAAAGAAAAAAAGTCCATCAGGATGTCCTTAGAGGTCAGCTGGTGCTGCTAAATTCAAATGTTCTTAAAGTGAACATAAAGTGAAACCCAAGGTGAGGGATTTCTGGAGTGTTGCAAGTGAATTGCTTTCTATGAAAGTGTTAATTGGAATGTTCTTATAATTATTAATGTTTTCTTTGCCAAGCATGCCTGCATGCACATGAACCACAAAATACCTTGATCTGATAAGCAGCTAATATGAAAGCAGTTCTTTACTAAATGAAGTAAGTAAGGAACAAGAATAATTTACTTCACAAGGGAAAAGGTGCCTCTGAGGCAATTTAGAACTAATCACAGAATCACAGAATGTCAGAGGCTGGAAGGGACCTGAAAAACTCATCCAGTCCAAGCCCCCTGCTAGAGAAGGAGCACCTAGAGCAGATCACACAGGAAGACATCCAGGTAGCTTTGGAATGTGTCCAGAGAGGGAGACTCCACAACCCCCCTGGGCAGCCTCTTCCAGTGTTCTGTCACCCTCACAGGGTAAAAATTCTTCCTCCTGTTTCCATGGAACTTCCTATGCCTCAACTTCCACCACTGCCCCTTGTGCTGGCATTGGGCAGCAGAGCCTGGCTCCAGCCTCTGGGCACTCCCCCTGCACATCTTGAGCAACAGCAATGAGGTCACCTCTCAGGATCCTCCTCTCATAAGCTGCTGCATCTCCAACACTAAATTATCAAAATAATAACTTTCATATTCACTCCCATCAAGCACTGCCTGTGTTTAGCCTTTATCATTGTTCTCTACAACTCCCTGAAGGGAGGTTGTGCAGCCAGGTGGGGGTTGGTCTCTTCTCCCAGGCAACCAGCAGCAGAAGGAGGGGACACAGTCTCAAGCTGTGCCAGGGGAGGTCTAAGCTGGATGTTAGGAGGAAGTTCTTCCCAGAGAGGATGATTGCCCATTGGGATGTGCTGCCCAGGGAGGTGGTGGAGTCACCATCCCTGGAGATGTTCAAGAGAAGCCTGGATGAGGCACTTAGTGCCATGGTCTGGTTGATTGGCTAGGGCTGGGTGATAGGTTGGACTGGATGAGCTTGGAGGTCTCTTCCAACCTGCTTGATTCTATGATTCTATCTGGGGCTAAACTGTGGCAGTCGCTCTATCAACTGATGCCCTCTGATCCCCATCAGAGAAGGGGAATGAAGAAAACAAGAGAAGGCCCACAGGTAAAAATCATAATGATGAGAATTAATAACAATAATAATAAAGATATAACCAAATAGTCAATTTAATACTCAGCCCAGCAAAACTTCAGCAGTCACACTAACAGGCAGACAGTTCTCAAGAGCAGGGTGAGAAGCCATCTGTCTAAAACATGCTGCGCTTGTCATGGTTGGAACTTTAATCTCAGCTGCTCCCATTTTATTGCAGATTTTGATATGATTTGGCTTTTTTAACAGCCATGCAGGACCATAAAAAAATTACTTTTCCTCCAGCCATCAAACAAATCATGACACTGTGAAGAACTTTGTGCATTCTTCACTTCAGGACTCAAATGTCATGTGGGAGGATTCGAGTTCTTTTAATTTTATCTTCAAGCCTGGAGTATTTTGGGGTAATGATTTAAATCTTGCTACTCAGGGTCTGTTCTAACACAAAGGAGACAGTGCTGATAATAATGAAGCACAGTAGTGGATCATAGAATAATAGAATGTTAGGGGTTGGGAGGGGCCCCTAGAGATCACCCAGTCCAACCTCCTTCCCAAACCAGGATCACCTAGGACAAATCACACAGGAACACATCCAGGCAGGTTTTGAAAGTCACAGTCTCACAGTCTCACAGTATATTAGAGGTTGGAAGGGACCTCCAGAGAACATTGGGTCCAACCCCACTGCCAAAGCATGACTGAGGGTAGTCTACACAGGAATGCATCCAAGTGGGGTTTGAAAGTCTCCAGAGAAGGAGACTCCACAGCCCCTCTGGGCAGCCTCTTCCAGGGCTCTGTCACCTTCACTGTGAAGAAGTTTCTCCTCATGTTGAGATGAAATCTTCTATGTTTGTCTCCATTGTTCCTTGGCTTATCACTGTGCACCACCCAAAAGAGCCTGGCCCCCTCCACTTGACACCCACCCCTCAGCTCTTGAGAGACATTGATCAGATCCCTCTCAGCCTTCTCTTCTCCACACTAAACAGCCCCAGGGCTCTCAGGCTCTCTTCACAGGGGAGATGCTCAAGTCCCCTAAGCATCCTCCTGGCTCTCCCTTGGACTCTCTCCAGCAGGTCTCTGTCTCTCTTCAACTGGGGAGCCCAAAGCTGGACACAGGATTGCAGCTGTGGTCTCAGCAAGGCAGAGTAGAGAGGTAGAAGAACTTCCCCAGCCCTGCTGGACACCTTTCTTGCTGCACCCCAGGATCCCATTGGCTCTCTTGGCCACAAGAGCACATTGCTGTCCATGCAGAACTTGCTGCCCACCAGCACTCCAAGGTCTTTCTCTGTGGAGCTGCTTTCCAGCAGGGCAGCCTCTAACCTGTCCTGGTTCCTGCTGTTATTCCTCCCCAGATGCAGGACCCTGCCCTTGTCCTTACTGACCTTCCTGAGGTTTGCCTGCAGCCAGCTCTCAGCCTGTCCAGGTCACACTGGATGGCAGCACAGCCTGATGGGCTCTGATCAGTTGTTATTTTGCATCCAAAGGTAATTTATTTAGCTTTTTGCTCAGAGATGTCCAAGAAAGTTCCTATTCTGTTTTTTTGCAGTGAGGAACTAGGCAGAAGTTTCACTTTGAAACCATAACATAATGCTAGAGCAAACCATGTGCTTAGCTCATTGAGCATCACACAACTATGTAATTTGCTCCCTTCCTGGCAAAATATTAAAAGCCTCTGAATTATTCTTTTTTTTTTTTTTTTGTCCTCTCTACTGAAATCAGTTGATATTGTCTCTCTTTCTGCCACTTGACAGAAACTGAGAAAGAGAAAGCTTCGTTTGTCAGCCACTTCATACAATCACTTGCACCTCAGTAGTGTTTTAAAGCACAGGTCCTGACTTTTGGAAGCAGAGGATCACAGAATTGTCAAGGTTGGAAGGGACCTCATTGATTATCCAGTTCCAACCCCCCAGGAGTCTGGATGTAGTGGTTTGAGGCAGTCCCTAGAGTCCCTAGCTTGGATACTTGTTTCAATTAGGAAGAGTCCAGAGGCATTTAAGATAAATAAGAAGGGATTGGATATAAAATAACTATAGATAGGTTAATGTAATTCCATTGGTGTGCTGAAAACCTTGTATCTTGTAGCAGAGTTTGTTTGTTCTTTGTAGAATCACAGAATTGTTAGAGTTGGAAGGGACCTCAAGGATTATCCAGTTCCAACTCCCCTGCCATAGGCAGGGACACCTCACACTACAGCAGGTTGCTCACAGCCACATCCAGCCTGGCTGCAAAAACCTCCAGGGGTGAGGCTTCCAACAACTCCCTGGATAACCTCTTCCAGTGTCTCACCACTCTCATGGGGAAGAATTTCTTCCTAACGTCCAATCTGAATCTCCCCATTTCTAGTTTTGATCCATTCCCCCCCAGTCCTATGACTACCTGACACCCTAAAAAGTCCCTCCCCAGCTTTCTTGGAGCCCCCTTCAGATACTGGAAGGCCACAAGAAGGTCTCCTGGGAGCCTTCTCTTCTCCAGACTGCACAGCCCCAACTCTCTCAGTCTGTCTCCATAGCAGAGCAGCTTCAGCCCTCTGCTCATCCTTGTGGCCCTTGTCTGGACACCTTCCAGCACCTCCAGATCCTTCTTGTGATAGAGGCTCCAGAACTGGACACAGAGCTCCAGGTAGGGTCTCACCAGAGTGGAGTAGAGGGGGAGAATCACCTTCCTTGACCTGCTGGCCACACTTCTCTTGCTGCAGCCCAGCAACAAACCCATACTCCATTCAGGCACTGCTGCTCTTCCCAATTTAAAAATGCTGTACAAATTTGTATGACTTGAGAGTTTATTTCTAATTCTGCTTTTGGAGGGGAAAAAAAAAAAGTTAATTCATCCTCAAAGCAGCCTGGATACTTAATAACATAATGAGCTAAAAAAAAAAAACTCTGAAGTGCTCCTTTTGACACAATTTTTCTGCACTTCATGCATGGAAACACACACCTTCAGGCTCCAGGTAGTTAAATCTAGCATCTGTACTTTGCAGAAACCACAAAAATGAGGAGAGACATTGAAAGAGATCCTTCTAACTTGTGACTTTCTTGATAGCCTAGCAGGTGCCAAAATGAGGAAAGATTTACACCAGAGATGAAGGAAATTCAGGATCATTTGAGAGCAATAAAGGTAAAATGGTGGGAAGCATTAACAGCAACAGCTGCGGAAGGAAATTATGGAAGATTAAAAGCACAGAAGAGAGCAGCAGTAGCAAAACCAGTGTAAAATTTAAATTGCTTCATAGGAGAGACTCTTTAATTATGGTTTCTGGAGCTATTTGAGTGGCAACTGCAAAAACAGCAAGGTGTAAGCATTTGTAATTAATTCAGTATTTTAAGAGCTTACTAATAGTGCAAAATCACCCCCAGGAAAAACTGTATGAAGCCTTCCACACTGTCCCACACCACATCCTGGTCTCCAAGCTGGTGACACATGGGTTTGATGGGTGGACCACGAGATGGATAAAGAACTGGCTTGATGGCTGCACCCAAAGAGTGGCTGTCAATGGCTCCATGTCCCAGTGGAGGCCTCTGACAAGTGGAGTCCCTCAGGGATCAGTCCTGGGATCAGTCTTGTTCAACATCTTTGTTGGTGACATGGACAGTGGCATTGAGTGCACCCTCAGCACCTCTCAGAGGGGGAGAACCATAGAATCAGTCAGGGTTGGAAGGGACCATAAGGATCATCCAAGTTCCAACCCCCCTGCCATGGGCAGGGACACCTCACACTACAGCAGGCTGGCCACAGCCTCACCCAGCCTGGCCTTAAACACCTCCAGGGATGGGGCCTCAACCACCTCCATGGACAACCCATTCCAGGCTCTCACCACTGTCATGGTGAAGAACTTCTTCCTCA
>VXBD01015057.1:6787-18041 GCA_013399975.1 Indicator maculatus | reverse complement strand
TGGCCACACTTCTCTTGCTGCAGCCCAGGCTCTGCTTGGCTTTCTGGCCTGCAAGTGCACACTGCTGGCTCCTGTTGAGCTTCTCATCCACCAGCACCCCCAAGTCCTTTTCATCAGGGCTGCTCTCCAGCCAGTCCCTGCCCAGCCTGGATTTGTGCTTGGGATTGCCTCATCCCAGCTGCAGGACTTTGCACTTGGTCTTGTTGAACCTCATGAGGTTGTCTTGTGCTCCCCTCTCCAGCCTGTCCAGGTCCCTCTGGATGGATCCCTTCCCTCCAGCCTGTCTGCTGCACCACACAACTTGGTGTCATCAGCAAACCTGCTGAGGGTGCCTCAACGCCACTCTCCATGTCACCAACAGAGATGTTGAACAAGCCTGGTCCCAGGACTGATCCCTGAGGGACTCCACTTGTCCCTGGCCTCCACTGGGACATGGACCCACTGACAGCCATGGCAGAGCAGTGCTCACTAAATCAATACCAAACTGCAGAGGCACATGGCATAAAGCAGAGCATTACTACAGCACTGAAACATGCATCATGCAGAACCCTTGGGATAGAAAGGCAAAACTTAAAGGATGCCTGTCCACTGAGCAACATCCAAAGGGATTCCATTCCAAACAGCACCAGCAATGGCAAAGTGTGGCCATTTGGCAAAAAAATGGCCAAAACTGTAGAGGATGAGAACAGGCACTGCATTCTGGTGGGATTTTGTGTTACTGCTCATGACCTCTCTCCACCAATTCTAACAGCTCTATGAAATAAGGCTCCCAGTTCAATCTGACTCCTTTGAACCCTGCAAACTTCCTTGATCCAAAAGCAGAGCATTCCAACCCAGGGCTCATTTCCTCAGACAAACAATGGAAGAGGACTTCTGTTCATTCATGCAGGAAGTTAATGAACTCCAGATGAAAATCTGGAGTTGTTTTGTTGCCATGATAATTAATAATGTATTATGGTGGTTATGGTTTGGCTAAGAACAAACAGGCCAGCCTGAGCTAGTCTGAGGGAGCTACCAAATCTCCTGCACATGTGGCAGGTGGTGGAGTGGCTTTAAAGACTCCCTGTGCACAAGATGTGTGTGAAATGAGGGCTCAGATTCAAGGCAACAATGAAGTAGCTGAAGTGGGTCAGGATAAAAGCATCCCAAGCAGCACAGGCTACCTTTAGAGCTTTGGGTTTCATCTGAAGGAAAGCTGGGGAAGGAACAAAAAAAAGAAAAGGAAAAGAAAGAAAGGAAAAGGGCATTCAAGGGATGTGAGGTGAAAGTTGGTCCATGACTTAGGCTGGCTGCTGAATGATGAAAGTGAAGGAAATTCTGCCTTTTGAAACAGTGCACTGAACTCAGGGACAGGAGGATAATGGCTGAGCTCAGTGGGGTTGTATTCCCTTCTGGAAGGGCTTGTTTAAACATCCCTAACAGCTTTTACGGACCACATAGGCTAGTTTGGGAATATTGCAACTTACTTTTCAATAAACCTTATTCTTCCAAAGAACATAACTCAGTCAGTTTGAGGACTGAGCTTGGCAGGGTGCTGAGCCAACTCATTTAAAGTACACTGTCACCTAGAAAGGTTGGATCTGATGGTCCTTGGGGGCCCTTTCCACCTGGCATTCTGTGATTCATTCTGTGTGTTAGTATAGAATCTCTTTGAAAAGGGTTTGGAACTCCAAGAATGATCCTCAAATACTCACTCTGAGATTTCCAGGAGGTAAATGCTAGAGTGTAGAGGAAGAAGAAAGAAGAATAATTGAAGAGTAATATCATACTGGTGAGAACTCTCTCAGCCACATCTCAAGTTACACCCACTGCAGAGAATACATCTTAGAATCATAGAATTGTCAGGGTTGGAAGGGACCTCAAGCATCAGCCAATTCCAAACCCCCTGCCATGGGCAGGGACACCTCACACCACATCAAGCTGCTCACAGCCACATCCAACCTGGCCTTCAAAACTCCAGGGATGAGGCTTCCACCACCTCCCTGGGCAACCTCTTCCAGTGTCTCACCACTCTCATGGGGAAGAACTTCTTCCTCACATCCAATCTGAATCTACCCATTTCTAGTTTTGCTCCATTCCCCCCAGTCCTATCACTCCCTGACACACTCAAAAGTCCCTCCCCAGCTTTCTTGGAGCCCCCTTCAGATCCTGGAAAGCCACAAGAAGGCTACCTCAGAGCCTTCTCTGCTCCAGACTGAACAGCTCCAACTCTCTCAGTCTGTCTCCATAGCAGAGCAGCTCCAGCCCTCTGCTCATCCTCATGGCCCTTCTCTGGACACCTTCCAGCACCTCCAGATCCTTCCTGTCATAGGGGCTCCAGAACTGGACACCAGTACTCCAGGTGGGGTCTCAGCAGAGTGGAGCAGAGGGGGAGAATCACTTCCCTGGCCCTGCTGGCCACACTTCTCTTGCTGCAGCCCAGGCTCTGGTTGGCTTTCTGGGCTGCAAGTGCTCACTGCTGGCTCATGTTGAGCTTCTCATCCCCCAGCAACCCCAAGTCCTTTACTTCAGGGCTGCTCTCCAGCCAGTCCCTGCCCAGCCTATATTGGTGCTTAGGATTGCCCTAACCCAGCTGCAGGACTTTGCACTTTGTCTCCCTCTCTGCTTAACTTCTTATGGTATCTGAAGCAAGGTAAGGTGCAAGGAACAAGCATTTATAGACCCAGAAAAAGAGTCCAAATTAGAAACAAGATCAAAAGGAGAATGACACAGCCACTGACATATGATGTTGTCAGTGCCCCTTCAGCCTTTCACTGGACCATTGCAATATTTTCCCTAGAACAAGGGAATTTGCTCTCTTCCTCTCTACACCAACCTGCTTTCCAGAGCAGCATGCAAATGGAAGAGGCTAAACCTTGTCTCTCTTCATGTAAATCAACAAAGATAAAATCACCTTTGCTCCTCACTCAGACAACAGCTGCTCAGGGAGGGGATGATGAAAAGACCTTCTGGAATACCCAACAAAAGAGAAGATTGTGGTGAAGGACCTGCCTGCTGGGTCAGCTCTGCCCACTGCTAGCACACCTGGCAGTGACTGGGGTTTGGGCCAGGGGGAGCTGCCACTAACTGAGCAAAACACACTGAGCCTTAGCAGCTCAGGGGGAGAGGGAAAAAGACATCACCATGAACATCCAGCCTGAAAGTAGTGCAGGAACTCTCTCTTCATCATGAAGAAAAGAACTCTTGGAGAAGGGAAGACAACTTTACTGAAGACACCACATGCTGGAGGCTGCTCAGGGAAGGTCTTGGACTTTGGGGTCTCTGCCTCCCAACAAGGGTGACATCACCTCCAAGACAAAGCAGCAGCACCCTTCCTCAGACCTAAATTGTCTTGGGGCCAAGGGGTGGTGGTAATGTAATTCCTTTCCTGCTCTCTCTCTTTCTCCATTTTGTTCTCTCTCTCTTTCTCCATTTTGTTCTCTCTTTCTCCATTTTGTTCTCTCTCTCTCTCCATTTTGTTCTCTCTCTCTCTCCCCCTCCTTCCGTTCTGTCCACTTCATTCTGTTATTCCAGTTTGATATTTGCCCTTGTTTGTGCCTTTATTTTCACAACAGGGGAATGTTCAAACAAGAACCAAGTCTCTCTCCCCCTCCAGACCAAGACAGCAAGCAACGCTTTGTTTGTGTTGCACTCATGAATTTGAATTTCAAGAAGTTGCTCAAACATCAATTTGTTATTATTTGGATGAGGTCTCTCAGGCTAGGTTTCCACATGGAGATCCTTCAATCCTTTGCTTTTTGACAAGAAGTGGAGGTGCAGGTGCTGTCTGAAACCAATTTAGACTGGAATCAGACTGGGCACCTGACTGTCTTTTTACACCAGTCCCATGCCTTTAATTTCAATGAATCATTCCTGATTTATCTGTGAAAGGTGAATCAGTCTGCAGAACACATATTGGCCAGAAATAGCATTACCCTTAGAGATATCATCAGCCCAGCTCTCTGAAAAATAGTGTACTGCCAGCTCACAAAAAAAGGAAAAAAGATTTTTAAGCATAAGCAGAAGCTGTAATTTAGGTTGTCAGAGGAAGCCTAAGTTCAGCTGCTCACACAGAACTTGGGGTTGCTGTCAGGAGGAGTTGCTGGCTCTAGTGATGGACAGAATACTGCAACCTCTCTCCTGCCTGCTAATGCAAATCAGCTCTTTGCAGCATATCATTTACTTCCTGCCTGCAGAAAGATGCCAGCAGAGTCTTTGCAACAGAAAAGCCAGGACAAATCACACCAGCTGTAAAAAAAGCTTCATCCTAAATGACACCAAGAAAGAATATGGCCTTCACAGACCTACAAGGAACTTCTCTTTCACAGAAGTTCAGCAGGCCAGTAGCAAGGCACACCTTGAAGCCTTGACACAAATCCTATTATTTCTTTGTTCAGGGGAGAAGAGAAAAGATCTAAAATGGGATGTGAGGTCAGATGAAATCTCAGCCACCCATAGCTGTGAATGACCAAAACTTACACTACTGAGTGTCAGCAACCTCTGCATAGATTTTCCCCACCTGATTTCCTATCATAAATGTGATTGCAGGAACAATTTGTATTTCACCTAATATAGTCTTTTGTGACCCATTTTGGCAAGCATGTGTTTTATTATCCTCAGAACTCATATATTTTTTTCCCCACTTCATGAAATACCTTTTTGCTGCTTCAAGGAACAGCATGCACTCATACACAAGACAAATCCAAGTCAACAAAGCACAATTAAGGTTGCAAAAACCAAGCCCTGAAAGGTCAGAATTGTCTGAACATCCATCATTTAAATCCCATGATAGCACATAATATGTTCCATACACTGTTTAGAGGGTCCAGAAGAGCACAGTAGTCCAAGCTTTCACTCTTTGTGCAAAGGAAAACAATCATTACAAAGTAAATCCTGCTTCACATCTGCAAGCAGTCAGCCAAAAAAAAAAAAAAAGAATGACCTTGGGGTTTGCATAGGCAGTTTGCTAACCTCAAAGAGCTGTTTGCAAATGCAGAGTGAAGATGGAGATTTTAGTTGTTGAGATCACATAAATATTTCTTGAATACATGGGAATTTCACTGTTTAAGAATCACAGGAGGTTAGAGGCTGGAAGGGACCTGGAGAGATCGTCCAGACCAAGTCTTCTGCCAGAGCAGGAGCACCCAGGGCAGGTCACACAAGAACACATCCAGACAGGTTTTGAGTATCTCCAGAGAGGGAGCCTCCACAACGCCCGTGGGAAGCCTCCTCCAGGACCCTGTCACCCTCACAGGGAAATAATTCTTCATCCTCTTTCCATGGAACTTCCTATGCCTCAGCTTCCACCACTGCCCCTTGTGCTGGCATTGGGCATCACCCAGCAGAGCCTGGCTCCAGCCTCTGGGCACTCCCCCTGCACATCTTTATCACCATGAATAAGGTCACCTCTCAATCTCCTCCTCTCCAAGCTACAGAGCCCTCAGCTCCCTCAGGCTCTCCTCCTAAGGAAGATGTTCCACTCCCTGAATAATTTTTGTGGCTCTGCTCAGAAGCCTTGTATGCTGCATAAAATTGGTCAACTTTTCACTCAAGACCCAAAATAATCTCTTGACAAATTTGAATTCACTGCTTCACCACCTGACAAGTGCTAGACTGAGAGGAAAGGCTCAGAAACATCAGAGTAGTTTTTAGCACAGCAGTTTTAGTCAGTCTGACAAAGTTGTATAAACAACCAAAACAGGCTTATGGACTGGGAAATGTTGGAGAATCTCATCAAAAGAAAGCTGATGACAGCCTCCCTGGAGTCCCACATGCAAAATGTGTCTGTACCTGCATGCAATTGTCCTGCAGGGTCAACCCCCCAGACATGCTCTAGCCCAGGCAATAGGCTAAGCACCTGTGACTGTGCTAACCTGGACACTTCCTGGGGTCCAGGTGGTCAAGGCAAATGTGCAGCAGCTCTGATTAACCCTGTGAGCACCCCTGAATGTGCAAACCTAGGGGCCAGATAAACATGGACCAGGTGTGATCAACTTTGTGACACAGCTGTCAGCTGTGTGTGTGCCCCTGGCCATGTTTGGATATGCCCCATCCCATAGGGCCAGTTATTATCCCATAGGGCCAGTTTGGATATGCCCCATCCCTTACCAAAGGGCATTAATTGTCTTGGGACAGTATTTACACCAGAGGAGAAGTCAGGCATCTTGCCTTGTGCTCACCCAGGCAGCAACTAAAGCCAAATGCTGCTGGAGTAGCAGCTGAGGATCTGCTTACCACGAAGAGACAAGAGCCAAATGCTGCCTGAGTAGCAGCTGAAGAATCTGCTCTAGCAGACCAACAACTTCACCCAGGCCTTGAACCTGGACCAAGGCAGAAAGGGGAAAAGCTCCAAGGGAATTGAATCGCAGAAGAGGCTACAGCCCATCAATGGAGCACACAAGAGGAGGCTCTTAGGTCTCTCTGAACTAAGAGCAAGCTCCAGACTGTGAACTGGGCACAACAAGAGAGAGGCTCTTAGCGCTCTCCAAGCCAAGGACTGCTCAAATTAAGGCCACAGCATCTNCCAACAACTTCACCCAGGCCTTGAACCTGGACCAAGGCAGAAAGGGGAAAAGCTCCAAGGGAATTGAATCGCAGAAGAGGCTACAGCCCATCAATGGAGCACACAAGAGGAGGCTCTTAGGTCTCTCTGAACTAAGAGCAAGCTCCAGACTGTGAACTGGGCACAACAAGAGGAGGCTCTTAGCTCTCTCTGAACTAAGAGCAAGCTCCAGACTGTGAACTGGGCACAACAAGAGAGAGGCTCTTAGCGCTCTCCAAGCCAAGGACTGCTCAAATTAAGGCCACAGCATCTGGGATGATACCAGACAGAAGAAGAAGCTGTGAGTCCCTGACTAATCTGCCACAGAATCCCATCTGTAGGAAACCCACAGATCACAGCACCTGTATGGCCAGTTTGAATTGCTGTATTGGAAAAGTCAGATCTGTGCTTGAACCATTTAACTGTCTTTAGATGTGGAGTGTAAAACCCCACAACCCAATAACAGAACCTGGGAATACTTATTCTGTAAATAAGTGATGGTGGTGTTTGAAGATACCACCACCCAAGATAGTAATCATGAAATACATAAAAACATTCATTTTTTTTATTCCAGGAATATAGAATATATTAATATCTAACTTAGTAAATAACACTTCAGAGGAAAACAAACCCCAAAGTGTGGAGTGGCATCTAGAGCTGGAGGAATACCAAGAAAAAAAGATTTTTTTTTAAATTGCTGTATTTATTTATTTATTTATTTAATGATTGCTTGCTTTATTTATTTACTTCCCCCAGGGAAAATAGATGTGATTTGAACCCTTTGTATGAATATTGCATGGTGGGAAGAGCTCTAATAACCTCATATATAAAAGAGGTATAGAGACATATAAAAATGTGGGTTCTAGTGACATTCAGTCTCCTTAATTACATGACTCCCAGCCTCTAAATTTTCCACCCTCTTTCCCACTTAGAGCTTTAAGTTCTTGTTCCCACGTAGGAAGCTCCACAAATGTCCCTCCTGCCCACATCTCATTTCTCACTTTCTCCTTCTGTTCCTGCCTGAGTTCTATCCAAATGGTTTTTCTTTAACTCCTACTGCACACTTTCTCTGATCTTTCCAGCACATCAGTGCCTACATGCCAAGGAGCTGAGCCCTGTTCATTGCAGTTGCTATCTAAAAGAGGCTTTTTCTGCAAGGTCCACAAAAGCTAATTCCAGTTAAAGCAAGCTTCTTTTTGAAGCAGCTGGGGCTCTAGATGAAAATTATCTTCTTCATCCTGACACATTGCAGGCACTCTTTGACTAATGCAGCCTATCCCTGGCCTGGGTCACAGGCAGAAAATTGTGAAAATTAAGTATACCATACCCAGGTTAATATCTTAGAACTTCTTCAACTCACTTACTGGGTTTGTAAAACTAAAGCCACTCCATGCACTTTTTTCCTTTCCTGATTAAATACATTTTTTTTCTTCCTTTTTTTCCTCTTTTTTCCTTCTTCTTTCTTCTTTTTTCTTTTCTTCTTCTTTTTTCCTTCCTTTCTTCTTCTTCTTTCTTCTTTTTTTCCTCATTTTTCCTTCTTTTTTCCTCATTTTTCCTTTTTTCCTCATTTTTCCTTCCTTTTTCCTTTTTTCCTTCTTTCTTCTTTTTTCTTCTTTTCTTCTTTTTTCCTTCCTTTTTCCTTCTTTTCTTTTTTCCTTCTTTTTTCTTCTTCTTTCTTTTTTCCTTCTTTTTTCTTCTTCTTTCTTCTTTTTTTTTCTTTTTTCTTATTTTCTTTTTTCTTTTTTCCTTCTTTTTTCTTCTTCCTTTTCTTTTTTCTTTTTTCCTTCTTTTTTGTTTTTCTTCCTTTTTCCTTCTTTTTCTTCTTCTTTTCTTCTATTTTCTTCTTTTTTCCTTTTTTTATTTTCTTTTGTCTTTTTTCCTTCTTTTTTCTTTTTTCCTTCTTTTTTCTTCTTCCTTTTCTTTTTTCTTTTTTTCCTTCTTTTTTGTTTTTCTTCTTTTTTCCTTCTTTTTCTTCTTCTTTTCTTCTATTTTCTTCTTTTTTCCTTTTTTTATTTTCTTTTGTCTTTTTTCCTTCTTTTTTCTTCTTATTTTCTTCTCTTTTTTCTTTTTTCTCCTTTTTTCCTTTTTCTTCTTATTTTCTTCTTTTTTGTTCTCTTTTTTCTTTTTTCTCCTTTTTTTCCTTCTGTTCTTCTTATTTTTTCTTCTTTTTTCTTTTTTTCCCCCTTTTTCCCCCCTTGTTTTCTATTTAGTCTTTAAAGGGAACTCAATTTTAAAAAGATGGGATGAAATCAACTCCTTAAACCCAAAACCTGCCAAATTTCACAGCTGCTCCTCATCATCCATTTGGTTTGACCAAAACCCTCGCAGCTAGAAGCAATAAGTTCTGCAAATGTTGGGGTATGAATTTTCATTTCTTAGACAAGCTACCAATATGAATCTACTTTAAGCTGAAGGAAAAGAACCAGAACCGACTTGCTGATCTGCAGAAGGACCAGTGGGAGTGCTTTAGGCTCACATACAAGTGTGAGACAGTGGTGTTTCTTTTTTTCACACTGCATAGACAATATGAAATATTGTCTGTGGAATATTACCCTAATTCTTGCTTCCCGCTTCCCACTGCTCAAGGTTACTGCTTCCTTCTGACACTCACAGAGGGCAAAAGGGGTAAAGATGATCAGGATTCCTGTTCCAGCCAGCTCCAAGGGTATGTTCTGGCATGCAAGCACAAGCTTTCTGATGGCTAGAGACCAAGAGTATTCCTATAACTATCAATTGACAAAAGGATCTGTACAAATCCTGTCCCATTTCAGGGATTCAAGATTGCAAGTAAGGTCTGAGCTCCTCCATATATTCTCTTACATCTTTAACAATAACTTTTCCCCTTCCCAGGTGAGAAATCCACTTTCTATCCCCTTCATTGTGTGCTCTCAGAAGCCCAGCACTTTTGCCCAGAAGTTTGCTGTTTCTGATCAACAAAATGGTGATGCACTAGCAGGCATGAAGGATGACAAATATTTGCAAAGCTCAGATAGGTTTTCTCCTCAGCAAAGCATCGTTACCTGTCTGCATCCACAGTCACGTCGTGAACCCCTCTCTGAATGATGTCTCGCGAAGCAGTCAGGTCTGGTATCCGGTTCAGGCTCCTTGTGTACAGGTTGAGGCCTCCGTCTGTCATGTACCTGAAAACAAAGGTGTGGTCACTCAGGGGGAAAGGCAGCCACCTGGCAAACATGTTTCACTTGGAAGATAATGGAGTGTGGAACTCAAATGTTTAAGATCAGAGAATCATAGAATTACTTGGTGGGGAAATCTCTGCTTTGCTGAGCAAGAGAACCAAGCTTTAACAACAACAACAACAACAACAAAAGAGTTATGATCAGAAAGCAGATCCAAATGGAGTCAAGACTCTGCCCTCTACCCTCCTACACAGAGAATCATAGAATCAACCAGGTGGGAAGAGACCTCCAAGATCATCCAGTCCAACCTATCACCCAGCCCTACCCAATCAACCAGACCATGGCACTAAGTGCCTCATCCAGGCTTCTCTTGAACATCTCCAGGGATGGGGACTCCACCACCTCCCTGAGCAGCACATTCCAATGGCAAATCTCTCTCTCTGCCAAGAACTTCCTCTTAACATCCAGCCTAGACCTCCCCTGGCACAGCTTGAGAGTGTGTCCCCTCCTTCTGCTGCCTGGGAGAAGAGACCAACCCCCACCTGGCTACAACCTCCCTTCAGGGAGTTGCAGACAGCAATGAGGTCTCCCCTGAGCCTCCTCTTCTCCAGGCTAAACACCCCCAGCTCCCTCAGCCTCTCCTCACAGGGCTGTGCTCCAGACCCCTCCCCAGCTTCCTTGCCCTTCTCTGGACACCTTCCAGTCCCTCAACATCTCTCTTGAATTGAGGAGCCCTGAATTGAGGAACCCTGAATTGAGAACTGGACACAACACTCAAGGTGTGGCCTGACCAGTGCTGAGTACAGGGGAAGAATAACCTCCCTTGTCCTGCTGGCCACACTATGCCTGATGCAGGCCAGGATGCCATTGGATCTCCTGGCCACCTGGGCACACTGCTGGCTCATGTTCAGCCTACTCTCACCCAGCACCCCCAGGTCCCTCTCTGCCTGGCTGCTCTCCAGCCACTCTGTCCCCAGCCTGTAGTGCTGCATGGGGTTGTTATGGCCAAAACAGATGTGGGCTGTCATATTAGATGGAGTATTCTTATTCTACGTGCTCAGTTCATAGAATCAGAGAATGGTCTGGGTTGCAAGAGACCTCCAAAGGTCATCCAGTCCAACCCTTTCTGCAGCCAGCAGGGGCATCCGCAACCAGACCAGGCTGCCCTAATAAAGAAAGATACATCTCAGTTCAGAGAGATCAGACAATATGCCTGTTTCCTACCATCATTTGCCTTTTTTCTGTGATGGTTTACAAGCCAACCTGTTCTACTAAAAATCCATTTAGACCAAAGTCCTCAAGTGTCTTTTGACATTTGAAGTACTCCTGTGTCAAGGAATGGCACCAGATGAAAGAAGAATCATAGAATGGTTTGGGCCAGAAGGGACCTCCAAAGCTCATCCAGTCTGACCTCCCCATCGTCTGCAGGGACAGTCCCAACTAGATCAGGTTGCCCAGAGTTAGAAAAGAAAAGAAGGGAAGAGGGAGGAGGGAAGGGAGGAGAGAAGAGAGGAGGGAAGGGAAGGGAAGAGGGAAGAGAGGAAGGAAGGGAAGAGGGAAGAGAAGAGGGAAGAGGGAAGAAAGGGAAGAGGGAAGA
>VXBD01015053.1:1074432-1105504 GCA_013399975.1 Indicator maculatus | reverse complement strand
AAGTGCTCAAAGGACAACTCCAAGAAAAGTCTTTCCTTACTTAAAAGATACCAGACAATTCATACAATTTTAGACTGAAGAATAGGAGAAACACTGAGGGCAACAGCAACCCAGTTTTGGAAGAGCAGCAATGGAAGGACCATTAGGTAATCTATACACGAGGAAGTGACTTTCCATACCAAGAGCAGAGAAACAAAAGGCACCAAAGGAACACAAAACAGCCTTACCTCAGTGTGAACTGATCTTCTGTCGAATTTTTAGCAACAGATACAAGGAAAGTCAAAATGTCGCCTTGCTTGACAGTCTTTGGTGCGTACCGGATGGCAATGTTATTATCCAACCTCATTTCATGTAAAGAAGGGGCAGCATGAGTCTGGTAAAGGAACACACTTCCAATCCTCTGCAAGGGAGGTCCTGACTCATCAATGTCATTGCGCCCTGGCCGGATGCCATTACTTTTCCTTACATCCTCCTTGGTGCATTCCCCTTTCTCATCTCCTGGTTGTATGGCATAGTAAAGCTCCACAGGGCTCCCTTCAGGTTGATCCATTTGTTTCTTACGGCCAGCAACAACCGTGGGGGGGTTAAACCAGCTTGGCAGGAGCTCCAGCTCCGCCACACACAGCCCCAGATCCCCTTTCAGCCTGCAGCTGCCTCTGACTTCCCGCGTCTCTCGGAAGGCAAACACCCGCAGGCAGGGCAGCCGTTCCGTGGTGCTGTAGTCATCCCAGTCCCGGCCCACGATGTAGAACAGGACCTGGACTTTGGGCTTGCTTGGGTAAATTTTGTCACTCATTATGAAGGCCTTAAGTTTCCAATTAAAGGAGAACTTGTTAGTAGATCCGAATGGATTTGAAGACAACATTAGGTCCTGGGGCACTATTTGTTCAATGGAAAAAGGTCCATAGCTGGCATTTAACACAGGTGGCCTCTTGGATTTGTAGATCAGAAAGGATTCCACTCGGGACTGCAAGCTAGAATTCCTCATAATATCCTGGTTGGCTTCCTTAAGAAAGAAGGAAACATCCGCATTCTGGATACGATAGGTCACAGGCAAGTAAGTTGGCAGTAAGGAAAATCTCTGTATACTCTCCAGGATCCCTCGACTCTCAGTCACTGTTGAAAGGAAAGGAGAGTTGGAAAGATCAGATCTTCAATTCATACTGTGATACAACCTCACTGACTTTACTGAGGTGATTGACAGTGCTGCAGCTGGCATCAGTGGCAATAGCAAGCATCATCAATCCATGCAGAAGATGGTAGATGATGGTTTATCTAGTTACCTTGGAGAACAATAGGTTATCATATGTTCTACATGGCAGCTACGTTAGAAGTAGCAGCTTGTGTGGGCTTCCCCATGCCAAAGGTCACATCTTCAATTGCAGTATACAGCTATTATTGGACAGCAAAATGACCCAGTCAGCATCTGCAATATAAGATCACTGCAGAGGCACAGTTAAAAAGGGGTTTGATCACTACAGTGAGCCGCACCTCTGCAGGGAACCAATGCAATGATTTTACCTCAAATGCTGCACATGTATCACTTAGAGTTCAACGTTCTTTTCAGCACTCTCAAGCAATACATGGACTTTAAGTGGCTTCCTGCATAAGGCTGAATTTCACTTTAAGAATAGTTAGCACAATAACCAACGCTCTGGCACTAGACAATTTCAAAGAGAGCTTTATTTGCATCCAATTTATAGTCCCTTCTATTTCAATTCATCTAGGAAAAGAGAGTTTCTCTGTAAATAACCATCAGGATTTATCCACTCTGTTGCCTTACCCTACATTGTTCCTTAGTAGAACTGCATTATCTGTAGGCTGTACATCACTGCACACTGAAAGAACATTTTCAATGACACCGAGCCTCTCTTACTGCAACATATCTATTTTAACTGTGCCATTGAGCAATTACCTGAGGCAGGCTATCATATTAAAGAATGAGCTCTCCATCCTTTCTAGGAACTGTCAGTCCTAAAGAGAAAAGACATACTAACATATAAAAAATACAGATGCAAGTAAAATATGCCCTTTCCTGTTTGAACATTGCACCTTTGTGCTCATGTCTTTACACCCAAAGTGTGAAATAAGCTGTGGCTTTTTTCCATAGCAAATTCAAATATTTACCCTAATTCAGAGAAGAGTCAAAGGGTCATCGGGTCATCACAGATGGCATTCAAAGGCAGCCCAGTATCTCAAGATTTAGTTCACAAATGCTTCATTAATATTTTTTGTTTGGTTGGGTTGGGGGAAAGGGGGCATTTGAGTTAAATATTTATTTGTTCATCAAGCACTGTGGTAGCCTAAACTGATGGCCATTACTCCTAACAATCAATCTGCTATTTAAATACTGCAAGGCATTGCAAATACTAGAACAGAAGAGTCTTGTCTTCAAATCCTATGGAAAAGTATTGGTATTTCCTAAAAACATCTGATTTCAAATTGCAAGCATTGCCCAAAAACAAATTGCAAAATGTCTCACAGAAACTATCTTCCTGTCTACCTAAGGGCTGTATAACCCAAAAAGGGAAAACACCTTTGTAGGAGAGGAAGCCACACTGATACTACCTATAATCAGCATGTTACTCAAGGCAGCTCCACAACAAAGTAGTTAATGCAGATCTCACTCTGCCTTAGACTCGTCCAGTCTCAGACAAGTTGCTTTTCCTGTGATGCTGGTCTACCTTCAACATATAAGAGTATTAGTACATTTCCCCTCATCCTTGGTCTGTGTAGAATGCAAATGCAACAGACTTATCTTACTGTGTATATATGAGTATCACCTACAATAAGAAGGCTGTGATCTCAGTTAAGGTCTCCAGGCACTAACAAAATGCAAAACAATAAACTGGAGAACTGGAGCAAAGAACACTCTACATGGAAAAGCAAACCTAATCGACCATTAAAACAAAACAAACAAAAGCACCCCCAAAGAAACCAAAACCCTCACAGACAAAACCAAAACAAACTACCAAACCCTCCAAAACCTAAAAAAAACCCCAAAACATAACCAAACCCTAGATAGTAGTGGGCATCACTCAGCTGTTAGAAGGAACAAGTCTCAGAACTGAAAAAAGGATTGCAGAGAAGTTTGAGTTTTGGAAACCTGTCTCTGCATCCTGAAAACCTGAAGCTCCTCTCTCAAAAACCAATTAAAATAAAACCTTACTTTCAAAATTTTAATTGATGTCAACTCTTAAACATTATCTAGAATTAGAAATAGATTCCATCTGAAGAATCAGGAAAATGACCTTGACATATCATCATATGAGAATGTAAACTGCAACAGCAATAGAAGCTTTAGTCCAGTGATGGATAGAGGTGGAAAATTTAGCTTAGCTCTTGTTTGAACTTAGAGGGTGTCACAACCAAAGCTTTTCTGCTTGTTTTCAGTGACGACTAAACTGTAGAAATTCTTCACATGCAAACCCACCCTTTATTTTAGCCTTGATCTTTTCAGCATTCAGCTCCCATTCTCTCTCCAGATATTCACAGAGAGAAGATGAAGTTTAAGACCTTTTTTCCTAGATAATCCCCCAACAAAGATTTCTAACAACTTTAAATGGCTTTGCTAGTACTTAGAGTTGCAGGGTTACATCTCTCCTCTCCAGCCCTAAGGCAAAATCTGTTCTGCTGTTGTACTCCTCAGATCACCCAGCCCATAACATTGTTCCTCCATCTAATGTCCCATTTATAAATTCCACACTCATTTTGTACTCCTCCCAACAACTTGGCAAAGCACCATTAAACAGTGAAGCATCAAGGAGGCAACAAGCTCAGGGTATTCCATTTTTTTTTATTTCCCTTATTTTGATTGCAGCTCCCTCCTTTGCATTCCACAGGGAGAAGCACATTATTTTTATATTAAAACTAACAGAGCCTCATAATTTTTTCATCGTTTATTTTAGTGCTTAATTATCTAGGGGATTAAAAATCTTGCCTCTGTATTTCCCATTTCTGCAGGACAATGTTCCCCAGAGCCTGTAAATATTTGGAACAGGAGGGCAACACGAATTAAAACAAACAAACAAACAAAAAAACCCAACCCAAAACCAAACCACCACCTACACAGAAGGTGAACTGCCTATTTTAAAAAAGGCAACAATCTCCCCAGATGGAGGAAAGTTCATTGGCTTTTCAATTTTTGGGCAATGGCAAATTGGTCTGCTTCCTCTCGCACTTCCCCCTATCAGCAAGCTGTGGGCATGCACTGAATATGAATTGACTTATGCTGGACGTTGGCAGCCACTTTCCAAACAGCCAAAGGCCAAAAAATTCAAACAATTTTACACTTTTATCTGGAGACAGGTATAATCAGCACAAATAGGGGGAAGGAAAAAACAAAAACACCAAAAAACCCACACACACAAACCCCCAAATATTCAAAACTACATTGAGTTGTGCAGTACCCTCTGGATTTTGACCATGAAAGTTTATTAAGGATTTTGAAAGACAGGAAATTAAAACCAAAGCAAACTATCAGCATCATCAACAGCAGTCACAATGATTTTTGTAAAAATTTGCTTCTTTCTACAAAGGTAGATCTGCATAAGATTGCAATTTTGTGAGTTATTAGGTAAGACCAAGCATAAAAGAGGTGTTTTAAAGATTTAAGTCACATCATCTACCCTAAATATTATATCTGCTCTATATCATCATAATCAAAATTCCACAAGAATACCCCACCTGAATAAATAAGTCAAAAATCACACAGTGAATCTCTCAATTTAAATATACTAAACAAAATAAAAGATGGGTAATTGAATTTCTGTTACAGAAACAACATCAGGATGAAAATACACAGTTAAAAATCAAGAACTGCAATTTATCCTCACTCTACCACTATATCTGAAGGCTTCTTACACAGAGAATGTGGCTGCAGAACACCCAAGTCCAAGACTGCAGTACAGTAACTAGATTTCCTAGTTCTTTCTGGATGTACAGCACAATGTCATACACTATGTCAATGCAAAAAGCAGTGGTACCAGACTGAAACAAACTTTGAGGTGTTTAATCTCTTCATATGAAGATAGATTCCTATGATGCAAAGGGATCCTATCAGCTTTGAATTTGCTGCCCTAGCTGATCCTGCTTTGGCAGGGAGGCTGGCCTCAATCTCCAGAGGTCCCTTCCAACCCCTACCATTCTAGTTGTGACATGCTGCAAGATCAGTTTATCTGAAGCTGACACATTGAAGAGGAAAAACCAGATTGTTCCAGAGGACCACAGCAATCCATGCCTCACAGCAGTCCTGAAGCTCAACAGACTAACCCTCGACCAGAATAAATTGCTTCCCTGCAAGGTTTGGTGAAGACAACCTACTACAACTGCAGAGTGGTCCTGCAGTATTCTGGATTCAGGAGATGATCCCCAACAGTCTGAAGTAGACCAATAAAATCTAATTTTGATGCTGTGCTTATACCAGGAGCTATTATTTCTCAATCCCTTTCAACTACTTCTGTATCTGACCTCTCATGCTGTGAATGGTTTATTGGGGATTTCAGTTGGTGGCCACCTGGGCAGAGATGCCTCAGTAGGGTGGTTTGCTTTCCTCTCTCTTTAGCAAATCTTCTGCTGCCTGCCAGAGTTTAAAAAAATCCTTGTCATTGATGGAAGAAAGCAAATTCTTTGCAGGTCAGTGAATTTGAAAGAATCTGAGAAGGCAGCAGCAGAGTCTCCTCCCACACAGCCAAAGCTTGTGCATGATATATCCCTGAACATGACACTGTAAACATGCTGCATTTACCTTCCAAAAGGTTCTGCTGCTTTCTTTGTTAGGCTATTAATTTTATACTGCAATCTGGCTGAAAAAAATAAAATTAACTCTTTATTTTTTTAATATCATGTAACAACAGCTCCCAGACAATGACAAAAACATTATTCGTAGCTCAGTTTTACTGCAAACTTATGGACCATGGCTTCAGAAAATTGAAGAAATCTGCCAGACCACTAACTTCATTCTATATTGCCAGATCCTTGGGACCTCACTGCCTTAGCAGTTCTTTATTTTTAAAACTATTCAATCCACAATTATTCAGCGTTCATGAGAAATAAACCACTCTTCCTATCAATTAGAAAATATCATTATTTAAATAATAACAGGGTTGTTTTTTTCTTTCTTGCAGATTGAAGGGAATAACTTCTTCAGAAAATTGCCTTACCACTTGCAAGCTCAGATTGGTAATTGAATAGATGAAGTTTGCTGCTGTGCCTTGGGGGATTAGGGGACTGAGACAAGTGATTCTTTTTCAATCTGAGCAGAAATGTTACTTTTTCAGTTAGTTTCAGCTATTCTCCTTGAATCTGATGAACACTTTTGCTGTCCTAGTTTTTTTATGATTGAAAACATTTTACAGCCAAAATCTTTAGAAAAGGAAAATCTGGTAGTCTGATCTATTCAAGATCTGAAAATAATGTCACAAAGACAAAGGCAACTTTCGCTTCCAGAAAATTAACACCTTTCAGTCTTAATCTTGTTAAATGGCTGAATGCACTAATGCACAGAAGTGAGGCAGTTTAAAGCTATGCTAGACAGCATACCATCCACAGGTGTATCTCAGTCAGTTCTTAACACAGGGATGATCTACTCTGTCAGTATACATCACTTAGGATGGACAGAGGTAATTAAGAGAGCATTACAGGAGTATCTGAGTAGGATCATTTCCATCTTACAGGATTTCATAGAATCACAGAATGGTTTGGGTTGGAGAGGACTCCAAAGATCACCCAGTTCCAACTGCTCTGCTATGGGCAGGGACACCGTCCACTAGACCAGATTGCTCAAGGTCCTGCCTAACCTGGCTTTGAACACTTCCAGGGGTTATCCACAGCTTCCCTGGGCAAGCTGTTGCAGTGTCTCACCAGCCTCACTGTGAAGAATTTCTTCCAAATATCTGTTCTAAATCTACCCTCCTCCACCTTCAATCCGTTTCCCCTCATCCTGTCACTAGAAGCCCTTGTAGAAAGTCCCTCCCCAGCTTTGTTGTAGGCCCTTTTCAGGTACTGGAAAGGCTACTAAAAGGTCTCCCCAGACACTTCCCCAGATTGAGCAGCCCCAATTCCCTCAGCCTGTCCCCATAGGTGAGGTGCTCCAGCCCTTTGATCATTTTCTTGTCCCTCTTCTGGACCTGCTCCAACAGTTCAATATCCTTCCTGTACTGGGGGCCCAGAATTTGTTGGTAGCTTGCCATGTGTCTTCCTTAAGTTCGAGCATCCTTCTACACAGCCCTTAGACATGAATAGACAAAATCAAGCTTTCCAAGGATGATATACTCTGTTCCCCCTTTTGCCAGTTTTATAGCAGCTTCAATTTGCTTCAAACAATTAGCACTGCATTTTCAAGCTTTTGATTAAGTGCTGTGCTTCATCGAGAACAGTTTTATGACACGCTGCCAACCTGATGGGAAGTTTTGATCTCAGACAGAAAGGCAGTGCAGGTTTGGTGGCAGTTGCTCCTTTTACTTGTTTAAAAGCAATGAAGTTGTTCACTGGTTACATTTTGCAGAGGTGCTCAGGAGATGTCCAGAGGGAGGGAGCACTGGAGGCACAGAGCAGCACAGCGCAACAGGCTGTGAAGAACATTGATAGCTCAGATGCACTGAAGGGCAACAAATGAAGCCCACAGAAAGAAACACACTGCACCAAACGATCAAAAACCTGCAAACCCATCCAGCATCTGGCTGCAGATAGTTTTCTTTGAAACTATTTTCACACATCCACACATCTAATCTGTGCAGTAACACAGAGTCAGGAAAGCATTCCACACATGAATCTATCCCACAGATATGCACATGGAAAATTACATGTTGGAGTTACTTCCTGACAAGAAATTAAACCAAAAGCTGCAAGATTGATTTTCTGTTAGGTTATACTACCTATATGTATCCAAAAAGTATCCAGATGAATAGGCTTTCTTCTCCAGTTAGCATCTCATTTTAACATCGATACTGGCAATTATATTATTAAATGTTTAGTATTTCTGTAACCATAAACCTTAACCAAAAATCCGACTTCATCAGAAGGAGCAGTATTTGCCTGAAAGAATCTACAATTCAAGTTAAAAGATAAGGTTTAAAGAACTGGAAAGCAAAACTTGAAAACGTAAAGGGTTTTGAGAACTAAATCAGGCAGATTTCCATGTAGTCTTCCACTACTTCATTACATAGGCTAAAAAGAAAACCGAAGAAAACTTCTTGTTCAACATCTCTGCCACGAACAGATTAACAGGGGAAGCTGAGCCACCACATCTTTAGCAGAGATACGGTGTGATGCTCAGCTCCTGTCTATACCATAAAGGAAGAGCGCCAAACAGTAATTTCTTCTATCCTGATTCTGATCTTTTTCTTATAATTGCCTGTTTCCTCACAAAGGCATTAATATACATAAAAAGCGTTCAGTGATCACATTAGCTCTGTCTTTTGTGTTACAGAAATGCACAGAAAATAACAATTGATGTATTGATGTCACTATTCACACTGGAGCACTGAGTCTCCAACAGTCTTTACCTCTTTGATTGGAAAAGGAATATCAGAATCTGTCTTCCACACCAGTACAGAAAGAATCCTGCTAGCCTACCTGCTAGCAGGACCTCTAATCTTTCCTCCTAGAGTTGTTGTTACAGAACAGTTTCCCAAAAAATATCATGCTTTTGGTAACAAACTCCATTACTCTAAAGGGCAACTGCCAACAGAACTGAGATAAGGCTAAAGCAATGTGTCACAAACGGGAAAAGAAGAATAGAACCCTGGAATTCAACAGTCGTGCATCTATCTCTAGCAAATTAAACAGAAAAACTGCTTCAAAGCCAAGAGTCACCAATTTCTTTTTAAGTCCTTTCTTTATTAGCATTTCAGGCTGCTCTGCCTGCATCACTTTATAGCACTGCCTCTGTTTCATCTTTAGGAGATTATCATTCTTCTCCGTGAACAATGCTCTTCCCAACCTGCCAACAGCCCCCTTGCCTTTTCCCCATGTGACTACAACTCCTGTTCCAGTTCTGCATGTCAGTGCAGAGCAAAGCAATGATTACTTGAACATCAAGGCCACAGAGTATGGAGAAGAGCTTCTTTGTAAATAGGTGATTCATTTCTTGTAAGAGAATTTTAAAGAAGTTGGATTATCGTTAGAGAGCGCAACATACTTTGACAGTCACAAAGTAGATGCTGAAGAAAGCAAATTAAACTTTGCATAGATGCAGACAAATAATTTGTACCATCGTTTCTAAGAGGAATACATGCTCACAAACCATTCTTTTTATGAAAACTATCAAACACTGCTACACCAGTCAGAAACAGAAAGAATTTTTAATTGCCAAATCTTGGAAGGAAATACTTTGACACAAGCTTAAACTCCATGAGAATATTTCTGTGCAGTTAATGCTCTGCTGAAAGAGAAGTTGGACTCCTTTGCAAGAAGCAGTGTTAGAGCCTGCCCATCAAAGGATATTACTTTTGCTTCAGTGTCACCAGTCCTGCTAGACTGCTCCTCTTGAGCAATCTTGTAGTTCACCTTGCAGTTCCTCTAACTCCACAAAGAAGTTTCTATGACCTGAGTGTGACAGGAAGAAAACCTCCTAATAAAATACAGGACAAAATTCATTCCAGCAGGGTCTGCGAATGCAATGATGAACCCAAACCCGAGGAATACATCTGAAGAACAATCCTCAATTAGGAAATCTGTTCCATCTCTAATGGTGTACCATCTGACCCACCTCAGAGAACTGTCACTTAAGTGTTTCAAGGACTCTGGCTCAAGCTTCTAATTTAACCTAAAGGGGGGCAGTAAATCCAGATGATAGACTTTGTACCTACTGCTGGCATATCCCAGAGCAAGGACACTCTGCTGAGTGTGTGCTTGGGCCATTCAGCTTACACTGTATGGTCTCTCCACACAATCTCTCAAACAGAAATTCTAAGCTTGATTTTACAGAAAAAAATTAGCAGTTACAAACATTCATCAAATGGTCTTCTAGAAAGGGAGTTCTTGCTCCACCAGACAAAGCACCCAGCACCAGAGAAACAATCCTCAGTCTTAACACAAGCCACTATTTGATACTTCAAAAGCAGGCCAGTGATAGATTCATTTTGGGTTTAGTGTAATTTCACAAGTCTGCCTGACAGGAGCTCCTTGTGGACTGCCATAAATGAGAAGCTTGAAAGCTGTATCATGGCATCAAAGGGTTTGCATGCCTCCACATCTGGAGCAAGAGCAGGCATCTGGCCTTGGCATGCATAACCTTATATACTTGATTCCAAGGATCATTAAGGGCCACATATTCATCCAGCACTTCTCATACTTTAACTCTGTTATTTGACTCGAGTTTAGAAGTGCTCATCCTTGATACATCCTTGCAGATGCAGATTGTATTCCAAGTTACTTTAATAAGCCTATCTGTCAGGGTCTTTTTGACAACAGCACTACAGCCTGATGACACAATATTTTCTTTGAATATCCCATTTTACTAAAGTTTGAAGAAACTTTTGTAAATTAATCATTGATGTCAGGACAGACTACACCTCATCATTCATTACCAGAGAGATGAACGATCCTGAAGTTGTTGTATTATTCACATTGACAGACAGAGAAATCATTTAAATAAAAAAGCCACAGAGGAACACATACACCTTTATATTACCAAGTGATACAAAAATGATCAGAGAAAGATCAAATAACAAAGGCAAGTTCTCACCTGAAAAGGCAGCAAAGTAATAATTACAGAGAAAAGTATTAAGATAAAAGGATATGGCACTGTTTCACACAAGATCTGATGTCAGCCTGAACATGAAAGGGCAAAACAGTGATGGGAATCACAAAGTTTACAGCAAGAAAAACAGGAAAAACTCCAAACCCACAGTCATGTTACAACTACTGGGGGACAGGGAAAGAGTGGCTAGAAAAACTTTTCTGACACTGCAGATACAAAATATCAATAATCACAGAGGGCTGTCCCCAATCCATCAACTGCATGTGGTGCAAGGAGTAAAAGGTACTAGACATGAGAAGATGCATCACTCCCTTGAGCTTGTTATTGCTTACAGCAGTGAACTTTCAGCACTAACTCACTGGGCCATCTGGACACACACTACCTCTTGGCTTGGCTTTTCTTTTTTCCCTCCCCTCTCCAATTTTTGATATATTTATTGAAGAATCATAAAAAGATAGAACCTCTCTAACAAAAAATAATACTAGATTAGGTATTATCCACTCAAGGCACCCTAATGGTGAAAAAGAAAGAGAAAAGGGCTTCACAGTCTAACATACTGAAAAACTTCTCAGTCTATATAGCTTCAGTGGCAATAGTCTGCCTTTCTGCCCCCTTCTGCCTCTTCCTCTATGCCTCTGCTTGAAGAAGAAATGCTGAAGATTCCAGAGATTCAAAAACAAATGCACACATCTCAACCCTCCAAAGAGCCAACAAACTTACAAAGCTGAAATACTTGCCAGGAGTATTAACTGGCTTAAATATTGTTCCTGGGGTAATTATGATTAGGAACCAATAAAAGGAAAGTAAGACTGGGCAGCAGGGGAGTGCAGAGTGCCAGGAATCCAACATCAATTGCCAAATTCCTCATGACTGAGATAGAAACACAGGACAGTGTACTGAACAAGCCTCATATTGCTTAAATGGACTCTATTCAAGTGATCAGAAGTCAATCAGATTCTGCCTCAAACATGCAAAATTCCCCTCTTCGTTTTCTAAAAGGATACCAGGGATGGTGTGGGGGCTGCAGTTCTGCTTCCAGGCCATTACTGATGGGAGTGGGAAAAAAAAAAATTCTAAGCATTAAATTAACACCTGACTCAGCAAAAATAATAAGCTAGTTCCTGCTCCTAGCCTTTTATGAGACAAGCCACATCTATATACCCTGATCCAATTCCAGTGGAATGTGAACTGCAGCACAAGTGTGTTTGTGGCTGCTGGCTGATCACTATTCCTCTACAGAGTATGTTTTTTAAAAATTCATTTCAAATGTGCTAAGCCATAGAGTGCCTCTACATCTTGCTGTAGGCACTGTGCCTAGCACTGAACTTGTACCACCACCAATTACGATATTGATCTTCTATTGCTACTTTCACTAATAAGATAAAAAGATTTCCCTTTTTTTTTTCCTCCCTCCCTCAGTCTTATTTAAATAAACCCAAAATGCTAGTATATATATAGTAAATTTCCAGGAATGTCAATAAAACCAGCAATATTTCACTAAATATACTTTTCATATCCATCAAAGAAACTGTAACTTAAAAATTATTTGAGTGTATTCTCAGAAGAGAGTGAGGATATTAACAGGTACTTGTACCTGTAAAGTCCAGAAACTGGGGAGCACCACAAAATGTATGTATGTATATACACACAAAAGCACAGGTACAAGAAAGAATCCAACTTTGGTAGCATGGAACACAGCCAAGGCTAATTAACACTGCTTCTTGTGCCTTTCTGTTCTTCACTATGGTCTCTGATATGAACATTTAGTAATGAAATGTTTTGCCTCTTTAGGAACATATTTTATAGAGACATGGCATATTACTGCATCTTCAAAATTCTTTCTGTTCCTTCTCTGGAAAAAAAAAAAAAGGCAAAACACAAACAAGTATGCTATTTTCCCAACTTTCCCAAAAGGGTTATAGAACACTTGAGTATAAAAATTATAATTTTACAGCCCCATATTTTTATCCCTATCCCAACCAACTCCAATGGGGCTGAACTCCTGACCTAGTATTCATTTAGCTAAATCTAGGGAAAATTCTTTACTTGTGCAATTGCCAAAGTGTTAGTTAAGAAACTTACTCCACCTTTGCAAATCATCCTCTTTCTCTTCCTTCCCATACCTACCTAATAGTGGTTTCTAGATAAGCTGATACTGATAGAGACTCTACAGTGTTTGACACTCTGTAAACACCTAAAAAGAGAAAGATAAGCTAGAACTCTTCACTTCTTTTTTCAGCCTGAAAGCCCCCAATGTTTTCTTTGCCACTTCTCTAGGAGTTTACTCTGTCAATTTTGAGCCATTTTCACATCTCCTTGCAGATTCCAAAGGTCAAATTAAAACCTGCTTCAGCTAAATACCTTGTTTTCTTGAAGCCTGACTAGAAATTGGAATGTTATGCCTGGGTGTCACAGACAGAATCCTCTGAGGAGGATATCAAGGCACATGGAGCTGAGAACTCCAGCTATTTAATTGCAGAAAAGTTCCTCCTGGAGAATGTGGAGGATGTTTGAAATTCAGCAGCAACAAAGTCTACAGGGGAGCTGAACAAGAAACACTGAGAGCTCAAAATTATTTTCCCTTACCCTGTAATTATCTTGGATACTTAAGAAACCCTGCTACTTGGACATGAATAGTTTTGCATTTTAGTTCCACTGAGAAGCTTTGAACAAAAGATTTTAGAAGCAGTGGTGAAAAAAACCATACAATAGAAAGCTCATAAGCAATAATCCTACATTTAAGACAAATTACAGATATACTTTCTGCCAAGCAAGCAGGTATTCACACTCTTACAGAGCACAAATTGAAGTCCCTGTCATAGCAAGCTCTTAGAGGTTGGTTCTCTGAGCATTCAAAACAATTATCCTCATGAGTGTCTCTGTGCATATTTGAACATGTGAATCCATATGCACATTTGGAAAGGTTTCATTCATGTGTAGTGTCTACATTTGTGTGCACTCAAGAGCAAATTCTACCGCAAGCGAACCTATCAAGTTGTATATATTGTCTCTACCATATGGATTCTACAATTGTACAATTGACTGATGCTTCACATTACTGCTTGTAAATAACAGATTAAGAGATGAAGTTCTCTAATTGAATGTCTACAGAATAAAGAGCAGTATCTACTAGGTAGAGCAAGACAGATGGTAGGATTTGTCTGTAAGCAGAAAAACCAGCAGAAAGGCATTACCCAATTTAAGTTGCATTTGGAGCATGCACTGGCCACTGCATATTATTCATCAGGACTAATTCATAGAAGTGATGCCACAGTTCAGTACATTCTACTCTAAATCTGTGTAAACAACTGATTTTTTAGCTCCCCAGATAAGCTAATCGAAAGCCCAAATAACCCAATTTCTCTCAGGTCAATCCAAAGGGAAATTCCTTTTTTAAATCCCATCACTGCAGAAGGGAGGCAAAACCAAAAACAAATTAAAAGGCCTAATAAAACCTTAAGAAAGAATTACAGTACCCTTTAATTTAAAAGTTAAACAACAACAACCAAAAAAAAAAGTCTAAATCTTCCAAACTTTCAAACTCTATCTTACTTTTTAAACATTACCTTCACAGGAAAGCTACCCTGTGTCTCCATTTTAATCCACAGCCTTTCTACTAAACCCACAAGTAAAAGAAGTATTGGAATGTCTGGGGTTTGGGTTTTTTTGGGGTTTTTTTTGTTTTGGTTTGGTTTGGTTTTTTTTTTTTAATCTAGGACATCTGCAATAAGGACAGGTCATTTAAAGATTGACATTAGCCACTCATAGGGAATAATTTTTTAATATACCAGCTACCTTTCATTGCCCTATTTGGATAATAATCAAATCACTAGATAAGTGGTGTAAACAGTTGAGTAAATATTTCTCTGCCTAGTTACCATGATCCACAAATCACTACCAACTGTCATGTTATCACACAGCAAAGATAAGGATTAAACCTGTATTTGGGAGACAACAAATACATAATTAAGACTGAACAGAAAAATACTGACTGCTTAATCTGTGTTACTATTCTTGTTTTACAAATTAAGCTAAGCTTCTTTACATATCTAGACATCCAGTCTACAAATACTTATTGACCCCTTTCTTGGTCCCTGAAAAATGGCTTGAGTTGCTCAGACAAATCACAGAACATACAGACATCCACTGCCCAACACTTTAGGAAATATCCAGGAATAAGTCAACCAAGACAAACCACTGAAAGTGAAGGAAAGTAAAAGCGTTAAAACTGCATGTTGAAAGTATTCCCCCAAATTACATGTGGTTCACAGAGCTGCCACATACAAAATTTAAGATTTGAAGGCTTTAAATTGGATAAATAGCAGGCAGCATTACTGATACCACAGTCATTGAAAGTGATGAACTTTCCATATCTTCCTTAATTTTGCCACCTCACTATTCCACATGAAGCAGACAAATCAGATTCACTGTATCACGAGAGGAGGTACCTGTAGTAAGTGAAGAATCTCATATACTCTACAGAAAAAAAAATTGTTCCCTGTAGAAAGTTCATCAGATAAAGTGTACAGAGTCCCAAGAGAATTAGCAGTGCCAGAGACAGTGTTACAAAGTTCCAGACCTGGTTCTTTCAGGTTGCTACATTTCTGATGCAAGTCCATGCAGCTCCTGAGACAGTGCAAAAGAGCTAAATTCTGTCTGACAGTGCAATACCAACTAAAAAGGGAAAAGCGTCATACCTGGAGTACCTCACTGGTTTTATTACCATTTTTCTGCCTTTTGCTTTCCCAAATCACCTAAAATCCACTATTACCTTGTATTCTGACCACATCAAGACCCACAGCCTAATTCTAAAGAACACTTGGACACAGAGCAAAGAAACACATTGTAAATACCATCAAGCAACACTTTCCTTTAAGCTAAAAATTTCAGAACTATTTATCTGCACAAAACCTGCATTTTTGTTTGGGGAGGAAACTGTCTTTTTTTTTTTTTTTCCTTGTTTCTTTCTTGTTTTCTTTCTCTTTTTTTCTTGTTGCTTTTTGTTTGGTTGGTTTCAAAGTACTGATACTGCCAGAATGTTTCAAATGATTTGCATTTAAGAAGATAGACAAGCACAACATGCACTTAATTTCAACTCTACTTCCTAATGAGATGAGTCTTTGTGTTTCTGAGTAATCTCTGCTTAGGAACATGCATGATTCCATAGGCTGAATAACTGAAGGCAGCAATATATCACCTTTTTTCATAAGATACAAAATAGTCAACTCCCACCCTCCTTCATGCAGAAACATCCCTTAGGGCTTATGCCCTCTGGTTTCTTTCAGTCTTTTTAAAGGTCATGCTCTGACATTTCAACAGTGTTAGAAGTCATTGTCTTCCTCTCTTTATGTGTGTCCCTGCTCAAGTGTTATCCCCCTCTAGTCATAAGGCAACAAATTACTTCTATGTAAGAAGACTAGATGTAGTAACTGCACTTGGGAGACTGATAAATAAGTCAAGGCAGCTCAGCTGAAATAATGCTAGATGGATAAACCATCTAGCATTATATAAATCATATTATATATATATATAAACCAAACAATCCACAGGAAATGTGAAAACGAAATAGAAGATGCAACTTCCTTTTTTTTTTTTCTCCCCTTTATGCTAAAAAATAATAAAAAAAAAAGTCACTTTTGTTCACAGACCAGACTGGCTCAGCTCTTTTCAGTATGATTAGGTGGTATATTACCAGTTATTACTAATACTTTGAAACAAATAATTAGAAATCGCCTTTCCCCACTAAACTGGGGGTCATGGGTTGAATCTGCTGCTGATATTCAACACCATGCTGCCCCCATGCCAGCTTCAAAATGTAAGTGCTAGCTGGAGCAAAGTATCACAAGGGCTTGAAGTTCAGATTTTAACATGAGAGGCTTCCTCTTAAGGGTTACTGCTTCCAGTTTTGGGGTGTTGGTCTTTTCTGCTGGACTGGCTTCTGCATGCTTGGATGGGGGAACCCTTTTTATTGCTGGCTTCTACTGCTGGTTCTACAGTTTGCTGCACTTTTCTGTGCATTAGATCATTTCCAGTAAAACTATCCCACCCCAGAGGTTTGTTTGTGTTACCTTCCTTCCCATCTGTGTGTGAGAAGAAGGGCTTGTGAGAGCAGGCTATGTTAACCCAGGATACCATGACCAAAACTACACACACACACACAAAAGAAAAGAAAAAACAGCCAACAAACAGACAAACAAAACCCCAACAACTTACTTTCTTTGTAAACAGGATTTGCAGCCTTTACATAACACACCATCCTTTCAAAGCTATTCTAACTGGTAAGAGACACCACCAGGTATCAGGAGGTGCTCTCTGAATGAAAAGAAGACCTGGGAGGAGGAGTTCTGTATTTAATTAGACCCCACACCAGGGGATGATTTGGCTAATGGCATGACTTAGCAGAACCCCAAGGCTGCTTTAGGTTAAATTAATTTCTGAGAGCATTCTATAAGCTTTTATGCTCTTACAGTGCTCAGAATACCACAGGCTCCAGTAATGCTTTTCCTGACATCTCTGCCTGCCCAGACTTATTCATCAGAAAATCTCCAGTGAGGAAATGCTTTGGAAGCATCTGCCTCCTCCCTGAAATGGTACTAAGCAAACACACAAACCAGAAAAGCAAGGAGTCACCAAGTTTTTCTGACAGCATTTTTAACAGTCCTACCAGGGAATAGCAGTGGGGGATTTATTGCTTTGTAGTTTCTGATTGAAGGAAAAATTGCAAAAAGGTTGTTCTCTGAAAATTTCCGCAGCTGTAATTAGGGAGTGTATCAAATATGCTGCCAATTAGCTTAATTGGTGTGCCAGATGATTGAGAAACCTGAGGAGAAAAGGTTTCTCATTACTCTAGGAGGGGAAGAAAGACAAAGTAAAGACCAAAAATTCTCAAAAGCTTGCAAAGAGGAAGAGGACCAGAGGAAATATTTGACTACTGCTCATGATGACCTAACAGCTCACCAAATATCTGAGGAGACTAAGCTCTCTGAAGAATTATTTCAGTTGTACCTCACTAAACTCCACACTAAGTGCTAGAATAGAATAAGGATTTTCATCAGAAGTGAAAAAAGAAAAAGAAAAAGAAACGTGGTACATTTGGTATTAGCTAAATCCCTGACATGAATTGTAAAGATGTTCAACTTCATCAGGACAGATGTGAGTCCTAGACATTGTGTATCACCCAGTACTAGATGGCTCAAATATTGGACCACAGGAGTTCTAATACTGCCCAATGCCTATTCTGGAGTGACAGACAATTAAAAGACTACAATAAAGTAGGGGAGAAGTATTTATGTCATCTTTAAAATTAATTCCATAACATTCACCAATATGGCAAATGTCAAATACATTCTTTAGTGAGCACTGTAGATTTGCTGAGCATCAGCTCCTGGGGTGTGTATGTACATACATACACACAAACACTTCCATCATAAACATGCTAAGTAATTAAATCACTATCCAAAGTACAATCTTGCATGGGAGAAGAAATCCAAACCTGTCACTATTACTCTGTCTTATCTACACAACCAGCAGTCTGCTTTTTGTCAGTAAAGAGTGTGAAAAGCAAAGCAAAGTACAACTCCTTTAATTATATTGCTTTGGAAGCTGCTTGTCCTGCCTCTGACTTTAGTGACAAGAGATCTCAGTGCCATCCAGTGCCATGCAGCTTGGCTGTGGCTAAATTTATTCCAAGAAAGCTGAGAGTGAATCCACTAATTCAAAAGCTTAGTTGGCATAAGGGAAGATCAAAATCAGACAAGCAGAGTATTAGAGCTGACAGTGCTCCATGATCATACTCAGAGTCATTTCTCCACATCTTAAACTATTTATATAATTTATGATCTGATTTAAGTGCAGTTCCAAACAATGGAATTTTTCTAGGCTTGCTCGTGTTTGATCGTTACATCTCCAGAGAATATGAGAAATTTCACCTCAAATTTTTTTAATCTCAATTCTAAAACTGAGGGCAAGCACAGTCAAGATCCAGAGACAAACAACTGCTCTCTGCTTCAACCTTAACTAGGATGGCCTCTTAACATTAGTATTCTGCATTCGTAAGAAGTCAGTGAACTAAAAGAAAACAATGGCTGAAGACAAAGAATCTAATCAAAGCTACAAACCATAGGGACTTTGTTTCATGGACAGTGTCTCTTGAACAAAATGCAGTTCAATTCACATCATCACTCCAAGCACTTAATGATTTTCAGTCTTTTACAGTGCAGATCAATTAGCTCATCACTGTACTATGGTGAGATTAAGTTTAAGTAAAGTTGCTATCCTGTGTTCATTAGCCTGTAAGAAGGTTACATCTGTGAGCAATTTCCAGTGTGCAGGTATCAGCAGCATTCATTACTGACCAGAGGCAGAAGACAACCAGTAAAAGAATGTTTCCTTCATGACAATGCTCCAGTAATCTGTTGAAATCACATGTTTTGTACCAATAACAAAGCAGAAAACACAGTAAAAATCAACCTATGTCTTCCTATACCCCAGTGAAAACTTTATACTAATAGAAAAAATAGATTCATAGTATATTTCTCTTTACAGCTCTCATACCTAGAGGTCACATATATCCTGCTGAAAAATATACTATAGTGCTTACCAAGTACAGGCATGGAAATGAGCCTATCAAGAGCAGAGGAGCACTTAATAAAGCATAGCACACATTTCTGTCTGCAAGTAAAATTGAAATAAAAAGAACTAAAGAGGGCAAATGTATCACAATTAGGTGAAAGAATAATAAATATCCTCCTTAAATTATGCTAATATTCCTCTGAAAACTTTATGTTGCACAATTCTGCAAGAAATTTCCAAGAGATTGCTGCAATTTTTGACCTTTCTTGACAGTATTACTTTCCTGATCAAGGTGTCAGCATTAACTGGTAACTACTTCCATTCGTATGAGTAATGTCCATTGCAAAGTTTGGGCTGCATTGTAACACCGAACTTGAATTACTGTCTGTGAAAAGAGTAGATTCAGCACATCCCATTTATGTGCTTATCTAAACAGGAGGCAGCCACACAATATAATTTAGTGTACACAGCAGTTTTCTAATAGAGGAAACTCTCCTCTGAGTAGCTTTTACTCAAAAGGTTTCTGTAGCTTGAAATCTGAACACTTTGTACTGCGGAAGAACTTAATTTTCTGGGACACAAGTTCTCACTGACACAGGTGCTCTTATAGGAGAATTTACACTGTTCATTATGCTCTCAAATGGGAAGCACAAGAAATGACCATACAGGAAAAGATGTTACAAAAGGCTTCCCTTAATCTGAGATTTGTGGGAGTAAGGCTCCAGTCTAAACATCAAAAGCTAAGTTCAAAGTCCTACAGAAACAGGATCTGCGGATGACAGGGTGTAACTCCAGGAGCTGCCCTGCCCAGTTGGCCACATCATGACTGGAATTCTTACCCAGTCATTACACAGCACCATTTATCTTGCTTAGTGTCTCTGAGTAATGGAGAGAACACAGACATTGACAGACTACAGAAGATTCATTACCTTGGCCACTGAGGAGGGGAGTAAGAACAAACACAACGCTTTTCATCTCGCTTTGACAGAATGGCAGGGGCATAAGTAAAACATGGTCGATACACTCCTGGGAATACTTGACTGTCAGCTTGCTAAGAAGTAAGCACACTTCTTGCCTTAGGCTGGAAAAGCAGCTCCTAATTGGAGTCAGATGGTGACCACCACACTCACCAATCAGGGTACTCACAAAGCAGGGGCTTACTTCAATGGATGTCAGCCAGGCCACTTGAGAAGTGAAGTTCCAGTCTATTCTGATTTCTTGATAGTTCAGTGGTATTTTCCTCTCTTTGGGGCACTAAGAGCCTTTAAATTTGCACATGGGCATGAAGTGTGCTAGACTGCTGCAAGTCTTCTCTTCACCCCAAGAGCCCTATGATAAGCTCAGCAATGGGTTTCACCTGTGAAACAGTGGGCATGAGCTCTGATACCTTTGCCTGGAGGCCTTCACTCATCATTGTGGATGTGTCTGTTTCCAAACTGTTCAAAGCTGTTACTTTTGATCCATTATTTTATGATAGGAAGACCCATCAAGATGCAAACAATACAGAAAATCAAGACACTGTCTCTGTGTAAAGGAGGTACAATGTAAGTAGCTTGTGACTTCATAATGTTTAAACTCAGGTTGACAAATTGTAGCAGGATACAGGATGGCTAAATTTCATTGGATTAAAGGGACACAGTAGAATTCAGGCTAAAACTGAAATACTAGTTCTGTGTACTTTGGGAGGAAGCAGAACATAATGGAAGCATCGTGAGCAATGAGATTGTGCAGATTTGTGGTTTTCCAATGCTCAGAACAAGAAGAGTTCATTAGGAAAGAGCTAAACAATAGCTATAATATTTATAAAGAAATGCACAACCTCCAACAAAGTGTTGACACCACATAACCCACAAAGATAGAAGAAACAGATCTTTCTAGTGGGAATCACTGCACAGAGATGCAAATTTTCTTTCTATTGAAGTTGCCATTCTGTTATTAGAACACTTGATTTCCTTTCCTGGTCCATGCAGATCTCCATAGCTGCACAGCTGTATAACTACTACTACTGAAACCCTCTAGCTGGGCAGGTTCACAGAAGCTCAGCTTGAACTATCTGACATAACAAGGTACTGAGAGGTCTTGTTCGGTTGTATAAAGCAGTTGGCAACAAGGATACAGAGGAAGTACTAAAGGCAGCACTTGGAGGTCCTGACAGAAATGTCCCAAGAAAAAAAACTGGATGAGAAAAAATCTTTAACTGAAGTTTCTTCTGTCCCTGTTTAAGTTAACAATAAAGGAACAACACAACAAAATAGGCCCCTCAGAATAAGATGTGGTGTAAGTAAACTGCGCTAATTTGCACATAATGGTAGTATACAACATATTTACAAGCACACTCAGCCAAGAGAAATCCTGTTTTAGTAAGGAGTGGTTAAACCAAAACTCTAACCTGGTTTCCAAATCTCATATACGGAAGCACACTTTCAGTGTTGAAAATAATCAGATGTAGTTCACTTTAACGATCCACTAAGTCAAGAAGCTCCTGAATGTTGGTAAATGCCATCCTGGGTAGGGATGTTCACTCTGACTCCTTGAAACAGGACATATTACTCTGTTAGCTGTGTAGAGCACTTAAGTTTGAGCCCCTGTCACAGATTCTGCTGTTGCTAGCATTCTGCTGTGCAGACCAAGGCTAATTAATGAAGAAAGCATGGGCTGCATCATATTTAAAGGTGTACAGGTAGACAAATATATTTTATACATGCTGGAAAAATTCAAGAGACGAAAAGGATAAAACCCACCACAAGCCAGCATGCAGTGGCCATCTGTCAAAGGTGCTCTGACTTCATCACCACCCCCAAAATTTCACTCCCGTTGTATTTCAGCCATGCACACAGCACAGGGAGATTTCAAAGCAGGCTGCATAAAACATTTTCTTGGCAGAGATCCATGGTATGTTTGGTTTCACTGTAACGTTCTGATTTTAACAATACCATGGATAACAAATGAATATGTTTCACAATTTGGTAAGATAACAAAAATGCCAGCATCTACCTAATGAGCCTTATAATTGAGTTGTAATGAATTTTATATAGTGCTGTGTAACTTGGATGGTGCAAGGGGCACTGGAAAGATATTTAAGAGTGAACAGTTCTAACACCTCAGTTTACAAAAAGAAGGGATAAAAGTAATGGTTAGTTTACTCACAGTTGTTATTCCTGACAGCATTCAATTTAAGCCAATGAGATTACTCATGTGAGTAAATGTGTCACAGAAATAGGGCTGCAGAAATAAGCTCCAAGAGGTAACAGTGATGATATTGGGAAAGCTTTTCTTTGTGCAGTATCTAGCTAAAACTGTGTAATGCATTCCTGTGAAGAAGTGGTTTACTTTAACATGATATGAAAGCCTGGGAGTTCTGAAAAAGCTAATATCCACTACAAAAAATATTTTCTACTGAGCAGAATTCAGGCATAAAAGTGAGAAAAGTCAAGTCTCTGTTCTTTTTCTTGTTTTCTCTCTCTGTTTGATGAACATTATTCCATTTGGATTTCAAGTGGTACAGCAATTAAAATGAAATTAGGTCAATGAAATAAAAGAAATACTTTTAGATTTCCTAACTTGCCGATAAACATTTTACAAAGAGGAAGAGCAGATGATAACTAACAAATAATACGCTTTCACACTAAATGTTACATGAATTCAGACACCAGACAGCACTTGTGTGAGTATCCAGAACATTTATTTAATGACTTAAGAACAGTGGAAGGTTTTGATACATACAATCAAAAAAATATAGTCTGATCTGAATCTCTACACAGCCAATTAAAAAAGCTCCAGAGGACTTCATCACCTTCAGATCAGCTTCTCTGTCTAGAATTTGTGCCATGACATGAGCCAAGACAACAACTGATTGTCACAGAAATATTCAATGTATTCACTTCTGTACAGAGAAGTTCCATGACACCAAACTGTGGCACAAATAAGAATCACATAGCTGTGCTGATCCAGAGAGGCAAAACCAGGATTGGTACAACAGGTATATTCCGAGCTCCATTGAGATTGCATCTGAAATAAAGACTTTGCTTCCATTTTCTAAAGAAGGAATTGTGACTTACTGTCAGGAGAGTCTCATTGTATAGCAACAAAATATTCAAATATTAGGATTTGGTAATCAAGTGACATTCATGTACCTTGACATTCGCAGTGCATGCACTAAATTAACACCAAAATCTTCCCACTGACACTATCTGTTATACAGAAGATCCATTCCTGTAGATTATGAATAGAATAGAGTTGGCTCTACTCTGTTCTCCTATTTTTTACAAGCTTGATGCTTGTACAACCTGGCAGCTTTTTAGCTCAATCATATAAATGTCTTAATACCCTGCATTGATCTGGAATCAACACAGTTGCCGACACATGGATAAAAAGCGTCTGGAGAATTTGTTGGTTGTTATTTCAAGCTGTTTATTATTCCTTGAGGACTCATATGAACACTCAGAACTATCATGCCTGCATTAATACTGCTCTCCTACACCTCTGGGTACAGTAACACTGTACATTAAAGATGCTTTAGAAAATTGTTTGCGAGTTGATATTGCACTGGGATTACTTTATACGGTCTGCAGCTTTGCACTAAATAAATACTGGAAAACTGCATGCTGTGATGCAGGGAGTTTGAACTCTTCAGTCTGGCCTTTGGAACATAGTTAAGAACAAAAATAAATCATTGATATTTACCAAGTTGTATTTTACATCCTGGATTTGGCAGACCTGCAATTAAAAAAAAAAAGTCAAGGAACATTAGTAATGCTCTAGCACTGGAAAACAATCACTCACATGGAGAAGGAACATTCTGTGAGCTGTTCCTGTTGCCCATATCAAGGCAGAGATCTCCATTTTTATCCCTATGGTGCAGTACACCAAAGAAATGTGCAAAAAGCTACCACGAAGAAAGAGAGCAAAATGAGATTCAAGAGAGAGCATCCAAAACCTCTTTGCTGGGCTACTTCTGATCTAGAGAGAGACCATCAGCCACTATTATACAAAAAAGTTGAAGTCATACAATCATGCAACAGGAAAAATCCTATCAGGTGGAACAGATTCTGTTGCTTTTAGGAAAAAAACAGAAGCAAGGGTGGGAACAAGAATAAATCAAAATGTCCAAATTCAGATATCTGAAGCAGCCCTAATTCCATTACTAATTCCCTTACAAAAGCAAATATCATCATTATTATTGATGCTAATATTTTTAAAGCTATGTGCAGTTGAGAACAAATCAAATACCTCCCATATTTGGAATTAAAACAATATGGAACTTAAATTAACAGCTGTATATTATCTGGAAGTGAACTTCTTTATTACCAGTTCTAGCTAGTATCACATAATCTATGATACAATTATATAACACATTATGCAAACCACACAACTACAGTCTATAAATTATGACTGTCAAAAGCCAGGAAAAGCATACAGTTGGCACTAACACTGCAGTTGTGTATTGTCAGCTCTGGTTCATGATGCAAAATGTCTTACTTCATTCATCTCAATTGTCTGAGTCTCATGTGTTTTAGTTCCTTTATAAAAAGACAGTCAAAGATATCTTTTATGATCCTTTTAAAGCAATCTGCTTCTTAGCTACGTCTGCTCCTTCTGAATGACTCTCTGCTAGTTATTTCCAGTACACTTATTAGAGTTTTAAGTAATTCATTTAATAAACTTCCCACTCAGTGTAATATGGAAGTGCTCTATTTACTGCCACTGCAGTTTGCTGACTGCATCTTTGGAAGCATCCTGAATAACTCTTAAATTCCTATGATAATGTTCCCAGCCAAATCAATTTGAAACCTAAAGCCAATCTCAAGAGATCAGTGGGTTGTTTTGTAATCCACTCTCCCGCAAATCAGAGGGATAATTATTGTGAGCAAAGTGCATACAGACTAATCACTGGCTGAACAAGGCAAAATGCTTTAGAAAGTCAGCAAAAGATTTCATTCAAAAGTATTTGGCTCTTCTGGCTTAAGCATTTTTAAGAATAAGTAATTGAAGCTGTAAAGTTCAAAATTATTCCATATTACCAATCCAGAATCTTTCAGTTTTTTAAGTCCTCAGATTAGAGTTTTTTACTATAACCCATTATACTGATTGCTTATTATTTTCTATATCCATCCTATCTCCATATTACATTATAAATGCATGAACCCACATAGTGAGTAGAGAGATACTATATCTACATGTCTACCTAGACTATTATTAATCATATAAAGGGGGAAATTAAAATAATTGGCCATCTGTTATTAAAATGTCGAAGTCTTTTTATCACCTAGTAAAGAATAAAGAAGCTACTATGTGGCTGTTAACATACAGTAGAAGGAAAATTACTGCTTCAGGTGTGGAAAAGATTGTAATTCCAAGCCTTTGGAAGGTCAGTTTGCCAATAAGATTGTTGAAGAACTGAGTATTAAGGATCACACCCATCATTTCTTCCATACTTCATCTGACCAAAAAATTATTAATAGAAAACTCAATGCCTTGAACACGCAGATGGAGAAAAGAGCATAAAAATGACCTGGTACAACACCAGTGTTACTTGACATGATTACAGTACTTAACACTAAGCATTTGAAAAAAATCTGCAGCATCAGTTAAGTTTTTGAACCAATGAAGTACCAGGTCTAGTTTCAAGTTCAGGAGGCAAAGCAAGCAACTGTCTTATAAATCATGTAAAGAGTGCAGCTTACACTAGGGGCTTACACTAGATCTCTGTCTAGTACAAGGGTCAGATCTTACTTGACTTTTACAACAGTGAGACTGCTTCCATAGAAAATTTTCTGTGACCATCAATTGACTTGCTCTGGATGTAAGCCTAGATGATGGAAAGGTTTTCCACAGAGGTGTCGTAAAAGTGATACTATATTAGTTTTCTCTTCCTAGCCATAACTTACATTTTAAAATTTTTCAGTGTCTCTCAGAACAGATTGCCCATTTCCCACTCATGGCTGGATATTTTACACCTGTTCCATATCTCACATTCATGTCTTTAAATTTCAGTATCCTGTTTGAGAGTCCACATCAAGATACAATCAAATTAGCTTCAACTATTTAAAGGGCCTACTGGAGTGGATGCTGAAAAAAAATAAAAATCAGTATTTTCAACCTCAGTACAGACATAACAACAAATACTATGCATAGAGAGGTTACTCCAGAAATCCAGAGTAGAAAGACATATCAAAAACTGAATGAAAAAACACAAATGTGAAAATGAAAAGAACTTTTTCTCCTCCCCCTCAGAAAGAGAAGGTTTGGTTTGGTTTTATTTCCACCTAGTTACAGTGGTTAAGGAACTAAAGTCGCAACAGGTCTAGTAATAAAGTAATTGGCAAAATACTGGAAACCCAGAATGTGTTCTCCAAAAAATATGAGCAAAAAACACACTGCAAATTGACTCTTAAGTTGCATGTGTATCCACATAGGCAGCAACACCAAAAAGTACCTGAAGTGCTGTTCCCTAACCCCCAGCCAATTATTTGTAGAGGCTGAAATTAAACAGGAAGCAATCCATTAAAGGAGAACAAATTAACTTGTTTTTCTTAAATACTCCGATGTAGCACAAGCCTTTTGCACTCCCATAATTTCTTCATAACTTTTCTGCAACAAAACAAATCCTTCCATAGCTTTGCAGACATGTTGAGAACGGAGAGGGGTGACCCTGCTGTTCACAGCTCTCACACATAAATCTGGGATGACAGACAGTTAGCCAGAACTCCCACTCTTCTGCTGATTCCTCCTCAAAATCTCCCATTTGTTTTTTGTTAATACTCCTATACCCTTCGCAGTCATTTGGAATTCTGCATCTTTAATTTCAACTGCAACCTCCTAATGTTCAAGACCATGCCTTATCTATGTCTGTAAAGCACAGCACAAATTAACAGGATTATGCACTTGTTGCTAATAATAATAATTAATATTTACCCAGCAGAAGAGAAGTTCAGATACAACATTCAATTTTGAAAGGCCCTGCTGTTTTACCAGAATCCCAATGGGCTGACACAGGGCAAATATCCAAGAAAACTATTTCAAGATGTTAACATATTTTGGTCAACATGAAAACCCACTCACTACTTTAGGAATGATGGTTATCCCCCACAAGATACAGAAATATGTATGCAGGACTGTGGTGGGTTGATCATGACAAGCTGCCAGACACCCACCCAGCCACTCTTTCACTTGCCCTCCCCAAGAAATGGAAGAGAAAATAAGATGAAAAAGCTCATGGACTGATATAAAGAGAGGAAGGGCATTGCCTGCAAAACAGACTTGACTTGAGGAAAAGTGATTTTATTTATTGGCAATTAAAATAGATTTACATAGTGAGAAACAGACAAATTAAAGCAACACCTTCTCCACCCTCACCTTTTTTCCAGTCACAAACTCATACCCTTCTTCATACAAGCAAGTTAGTACATATAAGCAAGTTTGTGTTTTTACTTTTCCCCTTCATAACCTCTAACATCATACAAGTGGATATTCAAACACCTGATCTTGGTGACTGAGGGAAACATTTTAAAACTAAGTTAATACAATGAACTAACAGCTCCTCTCTTTTCTTCCTAAAAGCTAATCATACTGCTATTAAGAGTGTAGGATAATTTCTAGTATAAAGGGATGTTGTAAGAACATAAAGTCAGATTACACTGTTTAGTTAGTGACTTTATTTCTGGTCTTTCTAGACACAAAAAAAAATGTAATATAATTCTACACTATGGAGAAAGATGTCCTTGCAGACAAAGGTACTCCATAGCAAAACATGTTAATTGCAAAAATATCGTACAGCTCTTTTCTTAATTGGTCATCCACTACCCTTGGCTGAGCAATTCTTTTCTCAGGAGCTAAAAACTGGAGGCAGAGTTACAAGAAAACCTTGGGTTTATCCTTTCATAACCTTGGAAGAAAGACACATCAAGAGAAAAGGTTTTTTTCCCCATTTCGTCACAAGATGATTTTACATTGTTAGAATGGTTGAAAAATACTACTGGAATTAAGATATGAGCCTAAAGTGAAAGCTTCAGTGAGTGAAACCAAGCAACTGAAACACACTACACTTGCATGTTGCTTGTAAAGTGCATCTATACAATGATACTTTGGTATTAGGCTGCTTGCTTTTTTGAGAGACAGACTGAAAATTTGTGGAGGGACAGAAGGAGATATCCATCCATATTTATGCAAGACCTATGAAAGATGTGATATAGAGGGCTCCTTGATTCTCCCATAGCTGACTTGGCTGTCATGGAGCTTTTATTCTTATCTTTATCACAGACATTAAGAGTGACCTAAATGCAGAAAAAGAACCAATTCAGGGAAGCAGCAGAAGGCAAGATATTAGGGTCAAGTCCCCAGCATAGCTCCTGAGATTTTGCTGACTTTGTTGGGGAACTCTTTCCCTTGAGCCCAAGAAGGAAATCCATACTTGAGAGTAAATATCTGTACTCTCTGTAATTTCAAGTTTGCAGATATTACATTTTTTTTTTGGTATGTCTGCATAGACCAGAAATAAACTAAACAGTGTAATCTGACTTTGTGTTCTTATAACATCCTTTATTTGAGGACATTGAAGGCATTATGATAAATACTGTTGGTACAACAAACTTTGCAGAAAAATAAATAAAAAGAAGCCAGAGTGACAACATAGATCTTCTTTGTCCTTCTCTAATTTTTCCTTCCATTCAAAACATCAAAGAAAGCAAACAGAACCAAAATCAAATCCACAAACAAAGCAATTGCAGCTCTAATATTTTGGTCTGTAGTCTCAGTCTGGTTTGTTCCTTTCTTGGAAAGAAGGAATTGCAATAACTTGCACAGAAATATTAAGGATTCCTTTTTATTTGTCTTTAGATATAAACCTTAAGGACTCAAATATGTTCAGGGTTTCCTCCACAACCACAGAAAGGTGAAGTTCTTTTAATATATGAAAGTGGGATTCATAGTCAAATCCATAACTTCTCAACAGCACCAAATACCATGAGATTGATTATTATGCCACAGCAATCCCTCAGATGCAGAATATACCATACTTTTAATTTGACCTATTGGTATTACTGCACAAAGCTTCCCAGGCTTTGAGAGTAGGGTGTTCACAATAGCCCTTGGTAAAATGGGAAGAAATGCTGCGTTGCTGCATGAATGATCACAGCTGTTAGAAGGGATTTTCTGTTTAAGGAGGAAATAGGCATGATACACAGATGGGCAAACTGTAGAGGGAGAAAATCTGAATTTGCTCTGCAGAGATTCCACAAACCAAATAACACTGCACAGAAGAGGAGACATGCATTCAGATGAACCACCCTTTTTTCAAAGAGCCTTTAAACTGGGGAAAAATCTTCTCAAAGTTCAAGTATAGTGATTGGTGTGAAAGATTCTTCACAGCCTCACAGGGAAAGGAAAGACAAATATGAGAGAAGGGATTTTGAGCTGTGCTGTCTCAGTCTCACTAATACCCCACGCTGCCAGAAGCAGTAAATCCATGAACTAATGACTTCAGCATATCCTGTACCAGCTTCCCAAAGCTGAAGTTTCAGACATGGTGGTACCTGCATGAGCTAGAAGAAAGCCAGTTTGGGTTTGCCTATTCATGCTGCAATCAGGCCTCTATTTGTAGGTTCATTGTACTACTACTAAACCAAAATAACTCCATACCTAATAATAACAGTGAAGACTGACGTACTCCACATAGATCAGTGAAGGTACTATCATCCTCTAATGCATTATGAATACTTTTTCTTATTTGTATTGGAGTGAGTTTTGTGGGTATTTTTGCCTCATAATCCTCTTCCCAATAGATCTGGAGCTACCAGAAAAGGATCACTGACAAGTTTCTTTACATTTAAGTACACATATGTAGAAACAAGGAACACATTTATTAAGAACAACATATGTAAAAAGTGCTTGCCAAATCCCCTACATGATTAAAAGGCAATATTCATGAACAAATGTGTCATGTATTTGTTTATATTAATGTTAACATCTTGATAACTAATGATAAATGCATGATAATTTATTCTAAGTGAAATGAAGTGTGCCATAAAGACAGACTGTGCAATGAAAGCTTCTGCTCACACAGGTTTAGAGCATGTGAGTTAATAACCAGGAATCTTGACTGCAGTGAAAATGGTTGCATGAGCAACATGTTAAGGCAGATTGGGATGGGAGAACAAAGTATCAGAGGGTTACCTAAAATGCTGTGCAAGCCCTGAAGTCTGCCAGGCTACCATTCCCAGAGTTTCAAGGCCAACACTTGCAAACCATATAATTATTTCTCCCTCTCTTAAGAAATATGCTTTCCAGATTACAATGACACGCTGTACACATTCAAGGTTTTGCGCAGTGCATAAGGTCATCCTCTCTCCTTGCAAATGGTGATGAGGACTCCATGAGAGGGTGAGAGGCCATGACTACCTGTGTTCCTTAGCTCAGAGAGTCATGAATTAAAACACACACTCTTGTTCACCTGTGGCTCCATCTCTTCAGTGCTGTTATTTGTACTCTGGACATATATGTCATCACCAAGACATGGACATCACTGTGCATACATATAGTTATTGTCTGTGTGTCTTACATCATACTCTAGGTATGGCTCAACACCTTCTTCTTCAGGCTCTTTTTGTTGTATTAAAAAAAAGGGAAGGTGTCTTAAGCTGTGATGTTTGGGATGTCCAACAGATACATGCACAAGCATCAAAAGGTAACTAGACAATTTCCTTCGTTCGCAGCAAAATTCCACAATATCTTCACTCCCCCATCAGAATCCTCCCAGTGCAGCAGACTTAGCAGATATGGAAAATCGAACCCATTACTACTGAC
>VXBD01015053.1:1043852-1074073 GCA_013399975.1 Indicator maculatus | reverse complement strand
TCAACAGAAAAATCACAACCAATCTCCCTTTGCTTCCCTCCAAAGGGAACCCTTCCCGAAGGAGCCTCCCTCCCAGGAGCTTCCCCCTCAGACACCCCTGGACAGAAAGCAAAGTTAGTTAAGCAGAAAGGTTGTTAACTTAGCTGCCAAGGTCAGTGTGTTATCTTCGGCGAGAAGAGAAGAAGGAGAAGAAGGAAACCGCAGTCACTGCAGAACGCAGAATGCAGAGTGCCCCACTTTGTTTTGGGTAATAGTTCTTAAACATTTCTATCTATCCAATGGAAGTGTTTAGAACAATCAGTATTTTGATTTCTTACACCCAATAGTGACTTATTTACACTCTTTCACTTTCTCTGTTTTGAACTTCGCAAGGAAAAATTAAAAAGACAGTTTCAAACCATCACACCAGTGCAGCAGACTTAGCAGATATGGAAAACCGAACCCATTACTACTGACAATAAACTCCACAACAATTCTTTCCACAGATAATCATACACGGAGAGATGATGTCATCTCTCCTTATGCTTAGTAGCCCCCAGTTGCCTCTGGCGTTGTTCAACAGAAGGATGTCAGGATACCTCTTGTCTCTACAATTCTTCTTCCTATAATAAGGATTTGTGAAACACTGGAAAGCAAACACAAGACTGGAGTTATTTCCTTTCCCTAAAAAGATAAAAATGGGCAAATCCATGTCAGGGAAATTTAAGTTTAAATTTGGAATGAAGTGAGGCTAACACAGCTGTCATGAAGCAAGCTGCATCTATCAAAGTAATTTTTTAAATCAAAAATAACCTTCACACCCTTCTTCCTTCTTTCCTTTTCCTTCACTGTACCTTAACCCAGAGAAAATTGCACAGAGAAAAATGACAGGGTACAAAACAGCACAAAACACAGCAGGAAAAGTTAAATGAAGATTTTCATTAAACAAAATATATAGATTTTACATGGCTCTTTTCCCTCTTGCACACTCCTTTCAGTGTACAGTCAGAATACATTTTCTCATGAGCTTTGTGAGCACAATGTTCTTCTGAGAGACAGGTCTTGTCATTAATACTGCACTTGTTTTGGAGAGACTGGGTAGTATCAAATTCTGCAGAAATTCTGTCATGCTTTGCTCTATACAAAGTGAAGACTAAGTTCTGAAGAAGGTCAAAAGTAATCAGCGACAGTCAGGTCACCATTTTTGCCATGGACTGTCTCTGACAGTCATCCTTAGTCTTTTGATCACAGAATCATTAGATTGGAAAAGATTTTTAGATCAGAGAGTCCCCAGCTGTAAAGCTAACACTGCCAATTCCACCAATAAACCATGTCCCTAAGGGCCATGCCTGCATGTCTTTTAAATCCCCCCAGGGATGGTGACTCCACCACTTTCCTGGGCAGCCTGTTCCAGGGCTTGACAACCCTTTTGGTGAAGAAATTTTTCCCAATATCCAATCTAAACCTCATCTGGAGCAACTTGAGGCTGTTTCCTCTTGTCCTGTTGTTCCTGTAATGTCCTTTATCTCATTATGTTACATCTGAAATTTACTACCCAGTTGAATTAAGGTCTGTCATTTGCAAAGGAGTCCTGCTCCCACTGAAGTCAATGAAAGCAGAAGCAGATCTGCACAGCCAGAGGCTTTCAGAACCGAGGGCAGAGTCTGATTTTCTTCCGCCCTGCTCCTCTCCCCTCCACATTTAACAGCCAAAATCCATGTCTGAATGAGAAAGATCATCACCTACCATTCTTCAGAGATTACATCACAGACCCATATATTTACTCCTCCCACTTGGCCATGCTTTAGTGAAGATTCAGCAGGAGAGACCTCCATTAACAGCCAAACTTACAAAATTCTTAGCAAAGAATTCACTCTTTACTCTGTGTAATTAATTCCTTGACCGCTACCAAAGGATACTCTGAGTGAAAACATCCTCCCAGACTGTAACGATTATGCTGATCTAGTGAAGAGAAAAGATGTGCTGTGTATTAATCAAAGTCCTGAGCTCAATTTCTCATTGTTCTTGGATGAAGTGATCAATACAGCAACACTCACTTGCCACAAGTACAGGACTCTACTAAGATGTTACATTTATCTTGTGCTTGTAAATGAAATGCAGTTAATGAAGGTTCATCATGTAAGAAAGCTAGAAGGAGTATTTTAGGGGGGGAAAAAATTCATTGTTAGAAGGTACAAAGTAGACAGCCAAACTAGCCCTTCACCTCCACTATCTATAGAGTATCACTTACTTTAAATACCACAACAGGTTAATAATAGGTCTTTGGGGAACTTTTATTCTTTAACTCCTCATGAGCATTGGGACACCATTTCTATAAACAAAAGGCAGACAATCCCTTTCTCCTGTCTACCATAACTTGTAATCTCAAAATTCCAGAGTCATTACTGTGCTATCTGATAGGAGCACAAAGCACAAAGTATGATGTACCCATCAGGACCTAATTACAGTACTAATCATGTAGGTAATGAGTGATGACGTCCTGTGTTGGCATTCTGGGATAGTAAAGTATTACTGCTGTATGCCATCCTTTCTCTGGCCAGCCTTATGCAGCCAGCTGGCTGCACTAAGCAGTTCAAATCTCAAATTATTAAGAATGTGCTGCTAGCAAACCCTTGTGACTTATCATATACACACAGATAAGGTGGAACAGTGAATAGAAAACAAAACAAAAAGACAATGGCTAACTGGCAAAAGCAGTACTGATTCTAAAGCATGATGCCTGATTTGGCTCAGAGTGTTTTTTTCCTCCAAAAATTAATTTCAAATTCTAGAATCCCAGCATGGCTTTAGAATACTGTTTTCTGGGTTGTTTTAAGTTACCCCACAGATTTTTTGCTCCAAAGGGCTTTAGTCAGGACTTAGTTTCCAACAGGCTGTTTTCAGAAAAGCCAGTCACATACTGATTTGAAGCCTGTTGTCAGAAGGACAGATAGGCAACCACAGACAAGAGGGACTCAGTAATGGTCTCAGGGCAATATATGTGTGCTGTAACAGACAGAATTCAGAGAAGACATAGAAAAATACCCCAAACTTGTAAAACTAGTTTCACTCTGTGAAAAAAAAAAAGGATACCAAAATTTTCTTCTGCGTAAACTAATTACAAAGTAGTTGGATCAAGTGTAAATTGTCCACTGCTAGTTTCAGTCCCCATGAAAATGGGACTTGATTCTGAAATCACTTTCTAGGTATTTCAAAATATAAGAGGCCAATGGAAGCTACTGCAGAATTCACTATTTCCCTACTTGGGACTATGTCATTAGAATACACACTGCATTATAAAAGGAGCTTACATACACATGGAAACTCTCATATTTCTAGAGCCATTGGAAACTATCCCTAGTCCACATGAAGCTGTATTACATCGTTTAACCACATAAACCAAAGCAAATTTAATGTGGCTAAGTAAAAACAATTTAAGCAGGGATTTATACCCCTCTGCCAATGTGTGCCTTGCATGACTGGTCCTTGCTTTTGGTTCAGTCTTACAGTGTCTTTCAGCAAACCCTTGCCAGCCCTCTCCAGCCCACAGGAATGGGAAGGGCAGAATTTCCATCACTGCAGAGGCCCTGATTTGTCTGTTCTCTCTCTCAGCCACCTTTCAGTCTCTAAGATACATGACTACTTTATCTTCATCCTGCTTGTCACACAAATGGATCCCTTCATAACACAGACAGGAAGGATTTACAATACTCTACAACTTACTGTGTAGGTTAATAGCTCATTTTGCCTCCCACTGTACATATGACTCCCATTAGTACTAATAACTCATAAGAAATAGATAAATGCCTTCCAAAAAATCTGAATGAGTTATTATCTTCAAAAGCTTCCTTTGTTAGCAGTAAATCTCTATGTATTTTTTCCTCATAGACTGCATAAAGATCAATAATTATTATACTGTAACCTGCAGGAAATAAGAATTACACAACTAGTCTTGTAAATACAGCCATTAACAAACTAATTAAAGGAGCCATTAATAAATCCATCTGATTGATTTCCACTTTTCTAAAGAATAAGGAAATCACACAAAAGAACAATCTGCTTTGAACATGGTGTGTGCTTGCAGGGCAGATGAGTAGAAAAACATTCCTTTACAATTGTGTCCAATGTATTTCAATTCTTTCCCATTTATGCACACAAAATGCTCGTTAACCACTGCATTGGCTGAACAGAACGAAGCAATAAAAGCTGAAGTCATCTGGCTTTCCCTTCTATGCACCTGATCTATTGGGTTTGAGTGGCAAGGTTTTGAGAGTGGGGAGGCTACAGGAGTGAATTCTGTGATAACCTGCTAGAAGCTTCCCCCATGTCTGATAGAGCCAATGCCAGCTGGCTCCAAGATGGACCTGCTGCTGGCTAAGATCAAGCCCATCAGGGATGGTGGTAGTGTCTCTGAGATAGCATATTAAAGAAGGGAAAGAAACCTGCAAGGGCAACTTCAGCTGGAGCAGAGATTCCCCTGTAGCCCATGGTGAAGACCATGGTGAGAAAGGCTGTCCCCCTCAGCACATAGCACACAGACACATGCAGCCCATGGCAGACCCCACACCACAGCAGATGGAGGCCCAAAGAAGGCTGTAACCTTGTGGGAAGCCTGGACTAGGGCAGGCTCCTAGCAGGAACCTGTGGACCCGTGGAGAGAGGAGCCCGCAATGGAACGAGTTTGATAGCAGACTTGTGACCATGTAGGGGACCCGCACCAGAGTAGTCTGCTTCTGAAGGACTGTAGCACCCTCTGGAAAAGACCCATGATGGAGCAGTTTTTGAAGAACGAAGAAGCCCATGGGAAAAACACACACTGGAGAAGTTTGTGGAGAACTATATCCCATGGGAGGGTTCTCACACTGGAGAAGGGCAAGAGTGTGAGGAGTCATTCCCCGGAGGAAGGAGTGACAGAGACAGTGTGTGACGAACTGACCACAATCCCCATTTCCATTCCCCTTGCACCGCTTAGAAGCAGGAGGTAGAGAAAATCAGAAGCAGAGGTGAGCCTGGGAAGAAGGGAGGGGTGGGGAAATTGTGTTTTTAAGAGGTAGGGTTTATTTTCTCATTATCCTACTCTGCTTTGATTGGTAACAAACTAATTTCTCCAAGCTGAGCCTGTTTTGCCCATGATAGTTAACTGCTGCATGATCTCTCCCTTTCCTGTCATGACCCCAGAGCTTGTCATTACATTTTCTCTCCCTCCCTGAGGAGGTAAGTGACACAGCACCTTTGGTGGGCACCTGGCCGGATCAACCCACCACACCTGAGCAGAAGCACTGACATTGACTGGATGTTGTTACAGCTCCAAATGACTAGGATGAATTGGCTCTCCAGGATCAGGAGTCAGATTCTGAACTGGTATAGACTGACACAGAGTGATGTATTTATTTCATCAGTTAACTCTAAAGGTGAGAAATGATCACACTAAATCTCTCAAGGCTCAGTTTTCTATTGCATCTTTATGCCAGAAAGTCTTCAAAGACATTTTTCAAGTCTTCTTTGAGGAAGAATAATCTCCTTGGACTCAGTCTAGAATTTACTGAAGTCATTGGTTTAGTATCGTTGGATCAAACTTTCCTAAGTATCTTTTGATGACATCTCAAGTGTGCATTTAGGAAATAATTACATGAGAATGTGTTTAGTTATGGTAGACTTTGCAAATTTTCCTTCCTTAGAATGTGTTTTGGACAAAGTAATTCTTCAATTTTCTGTGAACAGCAGAACTTAACTTTTTGTTAAATGAGCAATAAGCAGCTCTTGTAATCAGGGAAAATGAATTTTCTTATTATAAGTTACCTGTATTTTAAACTGCTCATTACCTGTTATAGGTAGCTAATTCATATACTGGCATATTTCTGGATTATTTTTTTATATCTATCTGAGAGGTTTATGAGTAATAAATAATATCACCTGAACAAAACTATTTCCCCCTAAACAGGAATTTCAAAGTCTTTTTTTTTTGATACATGAGAAAGGTGAAAATGTAAAATAAGGATTTCAAATGCAAAGTTTTCCTAAGATAGCTTTTAAAGTGGGAAACAAAGCAGATACCAGCTTTAAAGAAAAGACCCTAGAAATGCTTACCATTGTAGGAAAGAAAATCAGGGAATACACATGTATCAAATCTATGTGCTGTGAAAGCAGAAGTGACTCTAATTAGAAAGTTTCTCCTCCTGTTAAAATCAAAGGGGATAAATTCTGTTTCCTGTTAAAGCAAAGTAAATCCACAGCAATTCCCCAGAAAGTGTTCCACCTTTACATCAAGGTAACGAGTAGCTGAATTTAATCAGGGTTCTTAAAAATCAGATGAAAATTAAATTCCACAAAAGCTACCTACACACAGAGAACATCCCATTTTATAAAAGGCTCATCATGTTTTAATCAGCAGAGGATGGTGACATGGCCTAAAATACAATTCATATATTGTTAATAAAACTTTAGAAGAGTCTGGTTCAGTAAATGCTCACAGAATGCCCTGGTGCACTGAAGAGGTAAAAACAGACTGTGACACAGATAGGAACATTAAACCTGGACAGCATTCAACTTTTGGAAAGCATAAGCAGAATTTATTTTTTTAAGGTTTCAGTCCTTTTGTCCCCTCATTTACATTGCAGTCTGAAGAATAAATGCTAGAGAGTTTGTCTTTTACCCATATGTAAGTGGCCTATAACTTCACTGTAAACCTGGAATATTTTGTCCTATCTGAAAACCATGAAGCATGCACAGAATGGTCTCATGCCACCTGCAAATGAAAAAGTCAAGTAAAATTCACAGTTCAGAGCAGAAAAACACCAAAAGCTTTGCAAAAGGCTAATTTAATACATCTGTCATATACAATTGCACAGTCGACTCTAATCCAAAACATCTATTTTTTTTCCTTTTCAGACACAAAAGAGCCAGTTGCCCAAGCTCAGAATTAAACATCTGTTACACAAAACAAAGATATTAACCTCCCAGGTTTTTTGGTTTTATATGCCAATAAAATTCCATCATACAACAGTCTTCTGTAACAGTTGCTTTCTCCATCACAAAATTGCTGCAGCCGATTTCTCAGCATGAACCTCTTCAGTGACTGAACTTTAAAGGAAGTGGGTGGGCTGTTATTAACACAGGGATGCAGATATTTCTTTTACTAATGCAATATATTTATTAAAAAAAAAGTTTTGCTGCTGTTTGTATTATTGGATATATAGATGAAGTATTTAGACATGGCAGAAACAGAGTAAAAGAAACAAACAGAACTGGTAGCTTACTTACCATGTTTATCAGAGGACTTCTTGTTCATCCTTAGCACATACAAACCAGCCATGAATAAAACAGGAAGCAGTTCAAACTATGACTTCTATTCTTTCAAGTCAATCCTCACAGTTTTGAAAAGAAAACCTAAAATCCATACTCAATGGATTTCAGTCAGGCTCTTCAGCAGCAAAAAGAACAATTATTTTCATACAAGTAGGCCAAATTCTGACCCAAGTGCTACAATGTAACTCCAAAGTGCCTAAATGTCATCTGGAGCAGGAGCCAGGCTATGCAAACTGTGTCAGTTCTCATTTCACATCTGTGTTTTTTTATTGCCTAGGATGCTGCAGCCAGCCTAAGTGCAATCTCATTTCTACCAGTCCCCACAGCAGGGAGCTCATGTTTCAAAATCTGGTCTTCCTCTTCCTGGCACTGTTTTGCTGCAGAGCACCTTAACTATTTTAGTCTGGAGACACAGGAACACTGAGTTTCTCTTCCTTCAAAATGTTCCTAGGCATCAAACTAATGAAGTACAAGTAGTTGTACCATGTTCTTCAACACCTCAGCTGAGCAAAATGGCAATCAAAGGCAGTACTGTAGCAACAGCAAATATGAGACTAGCAAATAAGCTCTAAGAGAAGCTGCAACTATCATAAATCAAACTCTGTTTTGAACTTCATCTTTGTAGTAGGTTGCACATCTGAAATTCTCCTAATTTATGAATATTAGATTTAGAAGACTGTGAAAAAGAAACACACAACTCACACTTGCTTAAACTGTGACATACTATGCCACAAGGAATTTGCTTGCATAAGCAACACCCTAATAAAGAAAGCTTTCCCTGGAGACTTTAACTAAAATATGCACAGCACCTTAGTTGATATTTCCACTGATTGTCAAGCTGTCCAAACAAATCAAGTTTTACCAGTAAAAAAAATAATGTATTCAGCTTCTCAGCCTTTCTGGAGTTACATGAACAAAGATTTACACCAAAAGGCCAAAGGACACCAGCACTGGTGGTTGTTCTGCAAACGTGAGTGTGTTAACTCCTCAACCATACATTGGGGAACAGCATTCCTAAACCTGTTTATCATGGAGTTCAATGTGACTTCTGAGGCCTAATGAGTTACTGTAAATGAAAAGCCAGAAAGTCAGGAATGACCCCTATAAACCATCAAAATTCATCTATACCAGAAACAGCATTTTCTCTTCCAAACAATCAAGGATTAAATCAATTTCAAGCCACATCATTACAATGCTTTCCTGTTAATCATTCTCCTTGAAGAAGTTCACAATTTAGGAGAGATTTTCCCAAAATATATCTGGTGTTTCTAAAATGATGCTTAGAAGATATTTCAATAGGCATTATGTTAGCAGGCTCAAACTTTCGTATTAACTCTTAAGTTAGGGTGATGTAGACAGAGACTGAAAAATAAATTTGATCCTAAACATATCTCTACATCTTTTCATACTCATGCCATAGTAGACAACTGCAGAACAAGTACCAGTTAGCTCCTCAGAAGTAGAGAAGAATTAATAGTCCCTAAACTAGATGCAGATTTAGAAATCAACATTGAAGGAAAGCAGTTTAACCTAACAGTGAGAAAGGGGAGTGGGATTCTAGGAAATATGTACTCCAGCTCCAAATTTCTCCTTTCTTTTGAACAAAACATGCTGTAAAATTCCATTGTGAAGTGGTCCAAAATCACCTGATCAAAACCCCCATTCCGTTGAATTATACATTTTCAGAATTCAGTCTCCTCTCCTTTGCACTGGCATAACCCAAAAGGAATTCCAGTGAAAGGTGTGCTTCCTTTTTGCATCACAGTAACAAAAAATATTGACTTAGGATGTAAGAGGAGTGATTCCTACTGGCTTCAGGTGGCCAGTATTCTAGACTTTATGAGCATCTGCTAACATACATTAGCACAAAGAAAATCTCTCCAGAGAAATGGAGAGGAAACCCCTTTTCCTCATCAAAACAGAAGCAAGATGTTTGACCAAAATATGAGCTTTCATCAGGGAAAGTTACAGAACAAGCCTTCATAAAGCCTGTATGTTTTAACAGGACCATTAGATGGTTTTCTCCTCAAATTTTCCTAAACAAAGCTATCAGAAGGTCAGAATTCAAAGCTAAATTCCCTTGAGAAGAAAAATAAATGTACCAAAATAGTTACAAACACATCCCCTGGATTAAAGGTTATATAAAAAGCCAACAGGTCAGAAATACCTCTCTTCCTGATATCCCTCCACAATGCTATCTAATTAGATTGAATGCCTTTTTATTTCACTCAGTGCAGAGAATTTCTGAACTCCCAGTTTAATCAAGCCTGAGTCCTACTGCTCCTCTGAGGCACCATTTTCTTCAAAGCCATAAACTTCAGCTAAGGTTGTGTTAATTTTATACTCTTTTTTTTCCCCCCTGCCTTGAATTAATAATAACCAAAATCTAATTGGATCCCAGTGTCTCAAATACTCTTTATTAAAACACTTAATTTCTGATTTCTTTAAATATTCTCCTTTATGCCAAGATCTACCTCATAAGTTACTAAAAAAAAAGAATTCATTTGGAATGGATGGACACTGTGAGGATGTTAAAGACAGTTTCAGGCATCCAGCCACGAAGAGGTGGTCCTATAAGTAGTTTAAAGAAAGCTGAGTTTCTTTTTCTAAGGATAGAATGCTGGATATTGTGCAAAATAGCTGCAAATGTAGAATTAGTTAATTAATTAAGTAGATTTTTCATCCACTTATCATGTCATACATACACTGTAAGGTCTTAGGCTTACACAATTCTGAACTCAGGAGAATCCTTCCTCCTTGTGCTGTTCACAGTATAAATAGACATGCAGGTGAGGCAACCAGGAGAAACTCTGGTGTATGAAACCCCAACTAGGTTGTGGCTATGGCTGCAGATGGCTGTCCACAGACACAGATCCTCTCTAAAATCAACCATAGCAAAGAACCACCATGGCACCAATTTCCACCAGACCAGACAAGATGGCCAGACAAGGAGATCCCTTGGTTCTAATGCACTGGGTAATCAGTGATTTGCCCCTCTTAAAAACCTTAAGCCTTTGGCATGCTTGCTTGTTTGAGGGGAGAAAGAAGAGTGATTACAAAGCCATTTAGTTTAGATTACTCCTGCAGATGCTATAGCAACAAGATGCCCGATGCAGCTGGAGGAACCACTCCGAGGGGCTGTACATCTCTCAGTCTCTTTTCACACTCAGGGACTGTTATAAACCAGGCAAATCCATCAGGTGTTCCAGCAATAATATTCTCCAAAGGAGCCCAGGAACCATACAAAAGTAGACATGATTTGTTCCTTAAAATAAAACAAAGGGACAAATTTTGATTTTAATTGTGACTGCATAACCCCAATGATATTAGTAGATTGGAATCTGACCTAAAATAATTAATTGCAATCCCAATAACACTACAGCTCTTTACACGATAGCTGTGTCTGGCTAAATGAAGGACTGGGCTGTAGATCTGTATGAAGTCCTACTTGTCAGTGCCACAGAAAGGCTCAGATATGAGCTGATTTTAATGCATTAAAAGGACATCAATGTGTGGCTCTAAAGACATCCTTAACATAGAAGAGAAGGAACCTTGTCAAGGCAAAACAGTACCTGTTTAACTGGAAACCAGAAAAATTCAAACTGGAAAGCATGGGCTATTAATTACCAAGGTGATAACCAACAGAAATGAGCTCTGCTTCTTTATTTGTGAATGATAAAAACTATCTTGCAAGATAGCAGTCATTTGTGTAATCATGGGGAAAGGAGAATGTAATTCAATTTTATGATCAATAAAAGCCTTAAGAATAATCTGATCAATGTGATTGTACTTGGAAAGTACATCAGGGCTTGGTGATGTTCACTCCCTTCATGTTGCCTCACAGAAACTGGGAAAACAGAGGGCTGATTTGGCATAGCTGAAGCTTGCTCCCACCCTCCTGAAATTTCTGCTCCAAATGTTATCCTTTTAATACTGAACTCCAAATGCAGAGAGGACTTCCACTACATGTCCTAAGATTTTTTTTTTTAATCTCATCAATATCACTATTAGGAGGTATTTTCTTCCATTTCAGGTTAAGTCACTCAATATACACCTGATATCTCTTGTTTTAAGAATTTTATAGGAATAGAAATAGATTCTAGTGTTTCATTTTAACTTCTTTCTTTCCCCCACATCTAAGAAACCTCAAGCCCAATGCCAAGCTGAGGAGAATATAAAGGAACCTGTAGCTCTCCACAAGAGTCAGTAAATACAGACCAAAAGAATATTGCTAGAAGAGACTTCTTGCAGGTAACATGAACTTGTAACACAGGAGATGAAAGAGATATAAGCTGAGGCCTCAAACCTTAACTGTTCCTGCACGTTAATACCTTTAAGACCAACAATTCACTGCTGTGAGTTGAGAGATTTGATTACCACCTATACAAAAAAGCTAAGTGTTAGAATAGTGGTGCTAGCTGGTGATGCTGTAGTCATTCCTTCAGAGAGACAGCATGAGGAGCTTGAAAAATAATTAGTCTGATGGACAAAGCTCTACACATCTCACAGTGGCTGCCTGCACCAGGCTGCTAAGCACAATTTTGTAGATGATGTTAGGGAGGCTGGGTTACAGTCCCTGATCATAGCTCATTAGGTTCCTCATAGACTTGAGAAAACACTGCACTTCCCAAAGTTGACAGACTAATGACCAATGCACTTGCCCATCTATTCTTTATTGAATTCATGCTGTTAATGCATTGCTCCACCTTTTCCAAGGCAAGGAAGAGCTTGCAGCGTCCACAATCCACTGTGTTGTGAATTATGACAGGACTAAACTAACAGATTATGAAGGTACAGATGCTGGAGGCAATCAGCTGTGCGCAAAAGTTAGACACAACTTCAGGAATTGTAATCATTCCAAACACTTACCTAAAATTTTTTCACTCCACATTAGCTGTTATCCTACTATAACTCCTCTCTCTACTAGGAAAAGTCAGTTTCTGTCACCCTGTGCATTTTGAGGGGGGTGCTGTTGAGTAAAATTTTGCAAAGTATGACTAAGGGTGACTGACTCTGTCCTTAAAGCAGCAAACATTTTATTTTCTTAAGATTTTTCTTCATGGTGAAATCTAGCAAAAGAACTGGACCTGTTACTTAGGCAAAGCAGAGCATGACTATATAACTTCATTCTATGACATTTCAGTCCATGGACAAATCATGTATTTGGCTTTATTTCTACCCACTCCAACTCATTTTTTAAGAGTAATGGGAGGAAGAAGTCTTGGTCATAGTGCAGTCAATGGCAATTGTAAGAGCTAGAATTTTATGTCATATATTGCAGTCAATATAAGAAACCATGAAAACAGCACCTGTCTTCAGAAAGGCATTGGAAGACATCAGGAAGGCCCTCAAAACCTTCAGCATGTCATCATATATTTTAAGATTATATGAGGCTGTTATGTTTAGAGGAAACTGCAGGGACTGGAGAAGTTAAAGGGCTTCATAGTAAGAACACTGATTGTTGTAGAAATTCCTGTCATCAATTTGAGTCTTTCAGCAAAACTCAGGCTTGGCTCTAACATTTGAAAATGGGGGCAGGGGGAAGAAGTGATAACTGTAAAACTAGTTCAATATCCTTTTAAAGCAATATTAATGTCCATATTTGTGGCAGTTTGGAGTGAATTGTGGACTTTAAGGTATTAGGGAGTGACCTGACAGTCACTGAATTTCAAGATTAAGGAATTTTGTCAGGAGGAGGTGTCAGCAGGAGTGAAATTGAATATATACAGCAGAAAAGAAATTCTGAATCAAAACAAAAATATGCTGCTACTGACAATGAAAACAGCAATATAATTACCAATTATGCTGGGGTTTTCATATACTGTACTGTTTGGGGTTTTTTTCTGCTTCTCACATCAGGAAAATTTGTATCAGAAGGTGGATTATAACAGCTCATTGCGTCTCTTAAAGATCAGTCTGAAGAGAAAAACATAGAATAAAATAGCAAAACAGAAGCTGCACTTCTCCAATAGCTTTAAGTCAAAGATGCTTCAATGGAACTTTCTTTAAACTACAAGATCACTCCCTTCTCTAAGTGAAGCAAATTAAACCCAGAATTTAAGAGACCTTTTCACCAACTTTTGTTGTAACATTAACAGTTCTTAATACCACAGCAGTATCCTTAAACTGCAGCCAAGATTCTATCTATGGAGCTGGGAGCTGTAGTGTAGCTTTAAAAAGCATTTAAGATCTAGATTTTCTAGTGCTCTTCTCCCTCTGTTAGTGCAGGAAGGTTCACAAACACTCAGCATTCACCACTTCTCTCTGTGACATCTTAGGATGGACTTTCAATAAAGCTCATGTCAATGTTGAGACTGATTGAAAAGCTCTTCATTCATGTTGGTCCTCAAATATAAGACCAAGTGTTTCTAAATAAATCTAGCCTTCACCTACAGAATGAAGTAACACAATCATGAAATAGATGCATTCATACAATTTTGTTATCTTAAAAGAAAGGAAAAAATCAAGCAAGATAAGAAGAGTTCGTGTTTCACATATTCAATAAACATTCCATATTTTATTTTAATTATGTGGAAACCAAAGCTATTTTAATTAAAGAGAAGGTGGATACCATAGGCCAGAATTGGAAAGCAAAAAGCCTTAAGGAGTTCTTTCAAGGACTTCACAATGTCTGACAATTTCAATCTATTAGCTATCTTTCTACCCACAGAGATCACGATTAACCAGTAAACTTGCCCTTTCAATTCACTCAAAGCTTCAATCTATTCCATCTGTGCTCTCTGAACCTTTCATTTCCAATAGGTTCAGGCTAATTCAGAGCAGCCAGGGAGGCTGACAAGCTCTACCTTTTTTTCATGTCCTCAGGGCTGCATGCTGACATCTTGACAAGAATTTGGAAATAAATATCATACCACTTCTTTCACACAACAAAATCATTTATTTGTATTCCATTAAGGAAGCACACAGGTATAATTAGGAGCTGGTCCATGACTCAAACAGACGTTTGCCCCCATGCTGGTCTAACCATTCCCCTGTATTAAAATAAAATGCTCCTACAAACTTACAGACTTTGACCTAAAAGCTGGATGCCTTAGGAATCAAGATGGGTGTAACTGAAAAGCAAAAAAACAAAACAGTTGTAGCTCTGATGCCGACTGTAAAGAGTCCTTGCATCCTTGCAGCTTGATACACACAAACTAATAGCAGTGGTACTTGTGACAGATTTACAATTCCCAGATGGCATTTGTCTGCCAGTGTGTGCATTCTGGCAGTGGAAGAGAAAAGGAGGGTGGGAAACAGGAAGCCTCCATGAGATATGATGAGCCATTAAGACTTACCAGTTGAGTCACAGCACTAGTGCAGAAGGAAAGGGGGGAAGAAAGTGACTAACAACTAGGAACTGCCTGGCTGATAGGCAGATGTGAAAGATCTCATACAATAGTAGTCTGTAATGCTTAGTACAGAACTGAAAGTCAAAGAGAAAATGCTAGGCTGGCCTCGATCCATGATTATGAAAGGGGATGCTCAGCTTTTTTGGAAACAGTTGTGACAGCTATTGGTAATGGCTGAAAATGACCACAGCTATGTGCCTGGGGCAAGGAAATAAAACCCAAGTTTCTTCCTAGAAACTCTTGTGTCCTGCATCTTCCTCACTATACTGCAGCCTTGTAGAAGGAATGGGATGTAACTTTGGTAAGGCTTATCAGCAGAAAATGGCAACTAGAAGTACAGCAAGTGATCACTGATGAACTGTTTTCTATTTTGACTGGTTTCTGTGCCACTCCATAAGCTTGAACAACATCTGATTTCCATAATCATGTTTTTTTTTCTACAAGGGAACAAGAATAAAAAGGCCTGGGAGCAGATTACTGGAAGTAAGGTTTGATATTACAAAAAGAGAGTGTAACTGCTGGCTACAGAGGCACACACAAAGCCCTTTTTCACCTCAGAGTGGCCTCAGGGTGAGATTATTCACAATCTCGTATCTGTGGGAAAGCTTTTCTGTTTGGTGGGTTGGTTTTCCATCAGATCAAGGAGCTGAACCACCTCAGCTGGAGTACTGTTGGAGCTGGGGTCTGCAAAAAGAACTCCTAACATATATAAATCTGAGAAAAGGTCAGTTTTCAGATGGACCCATCAGCTCCCTGTATGGGTCATTTCTCAACTACATAATTGCCAATGCCACACAAGAAGGAGAGGCTGTAGCAGCCCCAGCTGAGGCTGACTTGCCCTGCTGAGGAGCCATACCACTCATGCTCATTTTCAGATCAGATTCAGCCTAGTAAAGAATGATTACAGATTTTCTTCTAACTGCTTGCAGTCTAGAATTAAGTGAACAAAAATTCAACACCTAAGATACAGGAAAGCAGCACTGTTCAAATATTGTGCTAACACTATACTTGCAAGATACCTTTTTTTTTTTTTTTTTTAATTTCCAGGAAAGGTCTGTCAAAACCATTTTCTGCAGCCAAATTACAAAAATTCTGCACATTTCTGGTGTCAAGTTAGACCTTGGCTCCGAAAGACTTATTGTTCCTTGCTGTGTTTTCACAGCACTTATCGCAGTTTTCACTGCAATATAAAATACTATGTCATTTCATTATTTCTTTCTCTAAGTTGCATGGTATCTCTAGTACCACACAATGCATCATTTCTCTGTTACCAGCACGTTTGATGACTACTTGTCTAGGGCAGAAGGCAAGTTTTATTGCAAGAGCTGTGCAATCTACTTCAACTGAGAATGAAAACAAAAAAAATTTCCAACCTCACCTTTTGTAGGCAGGTCAAGGAAGGACACCGAGAGCATTTGCAAAGGGTGAGAGCTTCCCTTGTACAAAGGAAAGAATGCTGAGAAAAACCTTTACTACTGGAAAAAGAGGTGAGAATTAAGAAGCCCACACAAATGAAAACATATTTTACTGCAAAAACAAAAGGAATTACTTTCACCCACTGAATATAAAGTAACTGAGCATCAGTTATTTTCCTCTTCCTTTCAGGTAGGTGAAATAAAGTACAAACTGTTTCACATGAGCTTATTATGAAAACAAGCAAAAATCTACCTTGGCTGTTTGTGACTTGAATGCATCATAGGTAAAATTAAGATTTATTTATTCCATGAAAAATTGCAGCACTGAGATATTTGTTTTGGTCTGACACTAAACAGTGTCCCACTGATTTAAAAACACCAGAGTATTTCACCCATTCTGCTGAACAGAGCAAAGCTGCTTTCCCAGCTTTCCAGTATTAAGCTGCATCGTGGATGCCAAATTTCCCATTCCCCTGTTTAAGCTTAGTTCTTTAGCCAGAATACATAATGTAAGAAGCAATTACAGTCATTTTGGGAACCACCTCAGAAAAAAAAACCTCTGACCTCTGACCATTCCACGTAGAAGGAAGTGTCCTCTTAGGATTTAATTACTGTGAGGGCAATTTTGCAATTTGGTAGGATACCAGTTTTGCAGGTTAAGGTCAAACATATGTGTAACTTGCCTATGGGCTACAGTACAGGCATGTGTGAGGGATTCTGAGGACATTAGACTTCCCAGGATTTTTCTGGTGATGGGCATTGTCTGTGCAGTTATTATCTGCCTGAAGGAGGCCACAGAGCACAGGAAGCAGATAATCTGATTTTCAGTGCTATGCATTCTTCACTATCCCATTCTTTACTCACAGTTTGTACTCTGCAAAGTAGTAGCACAGAACAGAGTATAGAGTTTGATCTTTATTTCTTCTTTTTTTGTCTTCCAACTTTCACAAATTTCTTCTTGCTTGCCCTCAATTTCCTGGGCTCCCAGCCTAGGTTTCCAATTATTTTTGGTATCTCCTACAGGTCAGAAATACAAGTTCAATGCCATCTCGAAATCTAAGATTACATAGTCTGTTTTCCTGCAAGATCCCTTCTTTTCATTTCAGCACTAAAAACAAGACTTGGACTTGCAATGGGAAGAAAAACAGGAATGGCATTGACCTATATTTAAGCAGGCAAGAGAAAGTGCAAGAACTATGGAGGAATTCACTTACTGATTGTCTGAGAGAGACATCGATTCAGTCATTGGAGAAGAAAATGAAGAGGTTCCAGAAAACAGCATTTGTAAAGGATTTAGACCAGGACAAATACAATAGATCAGCTATTCCTAAGACAGATGTCAAAGAAGCATAAAATATAACTGAAGCTGCTATAATAATTCCATAGGCTCCAGATGAGATTTTGATAGCACCTGTCTGACAGAAGAAGATAGAACAAGTGTGAGAATGTGTAGTTTCTCTGACAAATTGACCAAACTGACAGAAAGCCTCTGCAGCAAGTCAAAGACCATATTTAAGAGGCTGAGGGAATGGTACGGTGTCACCACAGATAGGAAGTCTAGAATGGCTACTGTTCTCAAGTTGAAAACAGAAATGAGAGTGCACTTACTAGGAACAAAAAAGTTGGGCTTTAGCTCTGTATAGTATGAACTTAAACACGAGAGAAGTCCTGTTACACCAAACAACATCCTGGAATGCTCTCTTTGCATTTTGGGGGCAATTTTTCTTGATTATCACTGCCTCCCAAAAACCTTCCAGATAGAAGTTGTAGGACATAAATATTTAAGGTTTGACAGAACTTGAAAGATTATTCTATGACATACTGCAACAGCTAAAATTGTCCAAGCTCTGTGAATGCTTCCCCCTGCACCTAAAGGCAGTTACTATCAGAATGTCTCTGAGAGGGATCTCCACTTTTGAATTCCCTATTCCTGATTTAGACTGCCAAAGCCCAGATTTGTTAGCACTGCAAATATGCTGCCAAATTCATCATTCTTCCTAAAGCTGCTGAAAAGGGTAGAGTTGAAAAGAGTCTCTTCATGAACCATCCTTTATATGATTACTGATGCAATCTGATAATTTGTTGAGAACCTATAATGCATACAAAGACATTCTGAACATCAAGACTACAAATACTGTAACAAAGGTCTGCTATATTTAGTATTCTCCTCTTACAAGCATTTCTCTTTTTTCAGGGTCTGATCCAAACCACATGCATAATTCTGATAGGAATAGCAGAAAGGATGAAAGGAGCATATGACTGCATATAAATAGAAAGAAAACAAACAAATAAATGCTTCAACAGTGATTATTGTACCATTACTCTGATCTATTGCAACTCAGATAAAGAGTCTAAATAAAAAGGCAAGAAAAGACACAGATGATGCTGATATAGGTACTTTAAACCACTGCAGCAGAAACAGCAGGGAACATTTACAGCAATATCCAAAGTTACATAGGACAAAGGGGAAAAAAGGTAGCAGCAGCAGCAAACATCTGTGTAAGGATCACAGATTTTAAGTATTTACCTTAGTTAGCATTTCAAGCATTAACAAAAGCAAACAGAAAGGAGGACTGAGATACCACTTAAATTATCAACCTGCTGGATAACATTTGGAAAAAACCATTTTACTTCTCAAGGGAATTCGTAGTGATACTTACTTTATATCCTTTCTAACCTAAAATTGAACCCATTAAATCAGTCTGAATGCTGGACCTTGAGAAGCTGGGAGACTTCAAAAGACAGCAAGCCCAAAGAAATCTACATGGATGCAAAGATGAGAACACAAAGAGAACCTGCACTTGGATGTAGTATTGCTAAGACGGTCCATGAGCTTTCAACCAAACTAGCCAGAAAAATGTAAGCAAACCTGCAAAGACTGAAGATTGACATAATCTGAAAACTTTGTATGTACAGATCTGCTGTTGACCATTTGTTTAATGGTGATGGAACCATCTGTTTCTTCAACTGCAGCGAAGGAATCTATTCAGTTTTCTCACAAATGGCACCCCCGTGTGCATATGCCACAGGTTAGGAATGTGAATTGTATTTATTGCACACAAAAGGTTCCAAAGCTGTGGATGGTTCTTTATATGAAGGCTGAAAAACTGCCTTCACTCAAAATGCCACAGGAGCCTGGAAGACTGTTTTTCTTGGGGACCTCAGCAACAGTTTTTCTGAAGTGATTGGACAGCTAGAAAGAAAGGTTCAACTCTCTTGTACTGGTTCCCTACTCAGATCTACAAACCTGTACTAGTAATGTATAGGGCATAGATAAGACAAAAAGAAACTCATGCTTCAGATGGAAACCTTCCTCTTGGCTGGAGCACACACTCCATGTAATTCAGAAAAAAAGAACTTCAGGAGTACAGAACAGGATTCTGTCTGAATCTCTGTGTGTTCTTATTTAGTAAGCTCAGAAGTTCAGAAGAATCCATGTATTTTGACTGTTCCACTTTTCATGTCCCATCATAACAGAAGAGACTAATCGACAGTTTCTTCCACCAGCTGACCTCATCACCACCACTGCTCACTATATTTGCAACGTACTAGCATGAATGAGCTTAAAATAAACCTCAAAGACTTGACAGGGCAGAGAAGGAATGAAATATTTCTAGGATCTGTACCATCTGCCAAAAAAACCCCCCACATTTTTTCATTGTAAGTGGTTTGTTGCATTATTAACACAGATATTCAAAATCTGGTGGGTATCTTCAGTGGTTTAGTAACATGGATTATAGCAGAGAGAAATGTAAAACCATCATTATGACATCTTTCTATAAGAACCTTTTTATGTTGCCTTTATCATGTTGCTGTTTGAAAAGGTTTAGGTAGCTTATTAATTGTAACATCATGGGATGAGATCTACTTAAGCTCTTAGAATTTTTTAATCACACAGATGCTTTCATGATATCTTTATTTATTTTTTTTCCCCTTACACAATTCTTCTCTATTCTTACTGACCTCTGAATTGCTAATATTCTCCAGTGATCAGGACAATCAGAATGACACTTTCCAATTTCTAACTAAGCCACTACTAATTAATTATTTTAATGTGGTAAATTGTACATTCTCATCTGAGAATAGGCACAGGTATTGTATAAGCAGCAAGTAAACCAGGTCCTGCTCTGAACAACTTGTATTCTGAGTAGATAAGACAGTTTAAAGGGGAAAGAGAAAATACAGAACTGATTTTCCAAAGGTTACAGAAAGCCAGTGGGTACTCTGACTCCTAAATCACCATCTTGAACCACCACATTCCTCACCTTTCATAAAGAAGGAAACACCAAGAAAGTAAAAGGATAGCATTTCTGTGAAAGGATAATAATAGCCAAGTAAAAAAACGGGACAAGAAATAACGCTTTAAAAGGTCATATAAAAAATAAACTAGTACTGTTAGAAGACCATTCCAAGCCATCAATCTTTTTCCTGTTTTAAAGTCTATCAAAGAGAGATATTTCTGCCCCCACAAAATAATCAAACAGTATGCAATCCTCAATTTTGTTGGAGAAGCCAATGTTTACGGATAGCTTTTCTGCAGATTTTGTTTATTTGTAAAAAAACAGAGCATGCTGTCAGGGCTGTAGTACAGGCTGGCTCAGTGGAAACCCATTAAAACCACTTTACTGGGCAGATGGTGTCAAAGAGTCAGAAGTATATAACAGAATCCTACTGTGCACAAGTGTTCAGTATGCAAGAAATCATCTCTTATCAGACAACTGCTGCAGGGGACACAGTCAACCACAAAGGAAAGAGCAGAGCACAGCTAAAGTCTTGATAGCCTTACATCTCTTTGCCCAATAATATGGAAAAGGATATGGAATAAAAGAACCTTAGCAGATAAACCCTGCATAAACAAGGGAAGATCTATGGAGAGCATCATATCAAGCTTTAAAAAGCAATACATTGCTTGTACTGTTATTCACTGACAGTGTAACTACTCTTTGTCATTAAAAAGAATACCACAACTCAGAAAGACTAGAAATTTGAAAAGTGCCCACTCAATTTTGGATCACCCTCTCTTCACACCCTGATCTGCAGGATTGCTGAGCAGTTGGCATTTCAGCAGGATTTCTGAGAATGGGTACAAATAAACCTAGAGACATCTGGAAATAGTGGCCTTGCCACTACAGTCTAAAAGATGGCAAATTTCAATTAGTTATATACTGGATGTTCACTAGCACAGCAGTAGATTCTGAGACACTCCTTTTTCATATATTACTTTTCCATTCTCTTCTACAGAAGGTAGACCAAGATTTTCTAGTGTTTTCATATGAGCCTAATTCTGTTGGTAAACTTAACACCTAACAAAGCACCCAACTCTGACTTAAACAGGTCCTATGATCTGAGTTAAACAGATCCTAAACAGAACAGACACTGGGTAAATTAGTGTAAATGGGACAGATTAGTGAAAACTAAAAGTATCCATGGTATGCTGCTCACAGGGTAACAATGTATGGTAGTGAACTTCCAGAGTCTTCCTCCACTGGGCAGGATCAGGATTGCCCAACTCTGCCCCAAGTCCCATATTGCTGACCACATAAAGATATCCTTCTTCAGCTCCAGAGCTACAGACTTGTGAATCTGCACAAACTGGATCCCATTTTTATTTCTCAAAATGTACTAAAGATGACAGGAGGGTCACTGCTGATACTTTGTGGGTTTACACATTTGTTACACTAGGAAGTTTTGTCAGAGCTGAACAGTTCATTCAACAGTAACTCAAAACATAATTCCCTGCAACTCTGAGACATCCTTCATGCCAGGAAAACCTGACAATACACCTCACATTGCTAACAGCAATGCAGGAAGTTAAATGAAGGAGTTTACCATGCATAGACAAGAAAACCAGTCACCCAATCTGTACTGCCAACTTAGAATTAACCAAATGAGACTGATTAAATTAAGACAGAAAGGCTGTGGTGGATTTCTACTCAATCTGTGGAAACTTTTCCTAGGCATCAGCCTAAAACTGCCACAATGGCAAAACTCTGAAGGACAGTTACAGATATTCCAATGGTAGGCACATGAAAATCACCACTGTTTTCTTTTCCTGAAGACAAATGGAATGATTCGCTGTGGCTCAGTGGAAAATGGAGGAAATTATTATGTGCTAATCTAGGACCCTGGATAAATGAGCAGATTGAAGGCTAAGTGGCATTATTTGCTCTATTGTATTATGGATTGGATTAATATTCAGAGACACTATTGGCCAGTTATCTCTGATGACTTTGGATTCCTCGTCTCATGCAATGAATTTACACAATGTATATTGAAGACATAAAAAGTACACTTTTTAAATATATAAATAAAAAGCAAGTAAGTGATGTTGAGGAACCACAACATTCAAGGTTCTGAGATTGCTCAGGATTGAACAAGACTAAACTCTCTGACTTGGAGGACTTTTTTTAGCACGCATCTGTGTGAATATCTGGATATCTGCTTTGCTCCTCAGCAAGAGGTCTGCAGATTAACTGCTCAACAGTCTGCCTACCTTGAAAGCAAATAGATCAAAAGGCAAACTGTAGAACATCCTGGTTCAGCTGGAGAGGACATTTCTCCTGTTGCTCTTTGGTCTATCCTGTAAACTTGTATAAGCCAAGAATAATGTGTATTGACATCTTTCCATACTTCTGCTTGGTATGAGTATTATTATTATCCCTGCTACTGTTTGCTGCATAAATAGCTTACTTAGTGTATAGATAGATAGATAGATAGATAGATAGATAGATAGATAGATAGATATACAATTTGTATTATTCAATATTCTTCTCCCTTCTCATGGTCTATATGGTCATTTTTACATGTGGCTTTACTTTGCTTGCTCTAACTGCAGACTAATGAGGCCCACTGTCTTCCAGCAAGGAGAAGAAGACCTATGAAGATTAAAAGATACCATGAGCAGAAAAGTAAAGGTGCATAAAATGGTATTGAATAAATCAAAGCTGGAAAATGGTTATTAAACATTAGCAGAGCAAATTTCTGGAACACTTTCTTATCCAAATGTTTTTACACAGCATTGTGACAAAAATCCTTATTTACAAATAAATCTCCAAATAGTGAAACAAAAAAAAAAAATTAAAAGTAGCTTTAAAAACAGAGCTAGGTGGGCATGTGAGAAGGTGAAGTGACTATAGGAAGAGGGAACAGGCCCCTTCAGTTTTGTAAGTTTGAGGAAATGTGGCATTTGAACAGATACATCTGCTACCAATCATTTATGCATGCACAAGAAAAAAATATGTGCATTTTTCTGAGCAACTTTCAGGGACAATATTGTCTGCAAAACAGAAAACTCCTTCCAGAAACCTTTCTAATTAACAGGAAAAGAAGAAAGAAAGAAAGAAAGAAAGAAAGAAAGAAAGAAAGAAAGAAAGAAAGAAAGAAAGAAAGAAAGAAAGAAAGAAAGAAAGAAAGAAAGAAAGAAAGAAAGAAAGAAAGAAAGAAAGAAAGAAAGAAAGAAAGAAAGAAAGAAAGAAAGAAAGAAAGAAAGAAAGAACTAAATCCAAACCAAGAGTGAGGGTGTAAGAACAAACAAACATCCTCTGTGAGTACAGCAGAAGCCTTTTAGGAAGTTAATTGACCCTACGGTGCAGATGCCATTAAGGACTGGCAGACTACTCCTACACTGCTTCACTGAACCATTACTCAATGTTGATTTAAGTGAACCTATGCTACAGTGGATTGGAAACACTTACACCCTCAGTGATTGTGTCTGAAGTACTGAGAATGCCAAACAGTTCAGAAAAAAATTTACATCACTAGTTAGACTCACTACAGTGGTTTTTCTCAATCTGTGGTACAAGAGCCATCTAACTTTTTGAAAGAAATCCGGACCAGATCATCTTACACAGTATTGTCACAAAGGTCTTTGCTTACAACCAAACACAAACTGGGATGTACTCTGAAAGCATCCTTGTTACTTCTATTTCCTCCCTTTGTTTTTTTCTAGTTTTCATGAATAAGGTTTCTGGCACTGGTTTCACAAAACTGCTCAGATGTTCTATGAATCACCACTGGTGTGTGGGCCACAGGCTGAAAAACACCACTTCAGAAAACTCTGTCTACACTCTGAACTAAAGTTTACTAGAGGCAATGAAACCCCATATACCAACTGAGCTCTGGATCACACTCACTGTGGATCAGCAGAAGGATATATTTTATATCACAAAGCTGTAAGTTATGTTAGCCTCTGGGTCAAGTTTAAGTGACTCCACTGCAGTAGAAAGTGGAAGCTTGCCTAGATACTACATAGACTACATCCTCTTTGGGGGACTTTTGATCCATTAACTCTCTGGGGCCACCATCTAACACCTTACTCTGAAATTAAGTCCATTCAATAAAAGAAGAAATCAGGGACATGAAGAAGTCAATTCTCATTCTACAGTTAATTTTCCCCCCGTGGAGGAGGGTGAAGTAGTCTAACATCCTCAAATATGTACTTTGAATCTGTTCATAATAATTAGTGCTATCTAAATGTCTCTGAACTATTTAAAATCCACTTCATTTTGAACTGCCATTAATAATGCATCAGGTAATATTACAAAGACTAGTGAAAAATCAAGTAATTTAATGTAACACTTTCTAAACCAAACCTGCAATGAATCTCAGCTGCCTCTTCAGCTTCTCTGCAATCAATCTGTCTGCAGTCATGTTTCTGTATCCTTGGGCCCGTGATAGACCACCACTAGATTTGGCATCTGCAACAACCTCATGAGCTTCATCTAATGTGAATGCAGCATGAAAAATCAGTTTATCTTTTGATTCTCTCTTTTATTAAATAAAACTGATCTTTATTGAATAAAACCACTTTTATTAATATCTAAAATATTGGTTGGTCTCACCAAGCCTGCCAGTCCTATGGAACTAATAAAAGAAAAGACAGAAGTAAAAGATGAGAACATTACAGGGAAGTATTAGAAACCAAATCACATTCAGCCAGTATTGCAGCTGACAAATAAAACATGGGTATAGCTATGGAATTTTTAAATTTAGTTCTGAATTTATTATTTTTACTGAAATCAGAGTAAGACTTGTCCCAGAAGTACACTGTGGCAAGAAGCACAATGAGAGGAAAAAAAAAAGTATAAATTAGTTTCCCCTTCCCCTGTATAATGCCTCAAATAACTCTAAGTTCAATATAGCTGGGACGAAGGACAAAACTTGGGGTGTGTGGGAACAGCTTGAACCTTAAACTAGAAAGATTTCCTTTATTTTTTTGGCTTTTAAGAAAACATGTTGGGTTTCTGCACACAGGCAAAGCTTACATGGAAAACTCTTACTGACCACACCTGTCATTATGCTCACCTAAGTAGTGCTCAATGAAATCAGCACGCAGTAATGTATTTATACACATAATTACACAGACAGAGCAACAGGTGCCTATGATGAGTCTGTCCATAAGTAACATCAGCACTGTTACTTTAAGCATATGATTTGTCCCTCATCATCCCAATCAATGCCTATCAACATGAACTGAAATTCAGACCTCAGCTCCTGTCTAATCATCAGCAAGGAGGGACAACAAAAAAAGACCATGTATCTTAAATCAGATAAAATTATCTTCAATGTTAATCCCATATGCAGCACTATTTTCCTTTATTAATACACTAGCTGTGTTCCAGAGTAATGAACTCCAAAGTCAGCAGTGCTGAAACACAGCTGGTTGTACTCCTCAGCTTTTCATTTTCCATGTTTCTGCTTATATCAAGTGCATGGTGTACTTCAATGCACATAAAGATGTTCAGAAATGACCCACAGCCTGCTGGATGATGGACCACAACTAACAAGCTTGTCTGTGTAGTTCTTTGTATGCCACTACACCCACTGAAGCCACTGGATGCACAAGTGAGATTAAAGTGAAGGAAAGTGGCTCCCTATACAACTACAGTTCACAAAGATATAATTGCCTGAAATCATCATTCAGCAATGTGGACAGAATGACAAATTCTGATCATGGAATCAGAATCATGTAGACAAAGTCAAATAATAGACTTTGTCCAAATGAGAAAAAATTCACAATATAAGATTCAATGGAAATCAAGAGGGTTCAAAGAACACAGTAACATGGACGATTTCAAAGGAAACAGGCAACTCAAATCCAAATATCCAGATACTTCTCCCCTGTATAGCAGTGAAAACCAAATATTTGAGTGTTTGGTTTCTGGGAGATATCCACACAGAGAGTTTCCTATAATAGAAGATTGGCATCACTGCAAATGTACCATTCACATCTCTAGCCTATGGGGAACACTCATAGGGGTACATAAGGTACTCCTGCCTCACACAGTTGCCAAGCCTCAACATTTATAGAAACTGAGAGGAAAAGCAAATCAAAGCAGTAGCTCTGTGGCCTGAGATCTCATTAGAAAGTGACTTGCAGAAAGACTTCAGCCCAGGATGACAGAGAAGAACAAGGAACTCTCAGCAGAAAGCAGAGAAAAAAAAAGTCACTAAAATATTCACTTGTTTTGTTACTGTCTACTTAGACCTGAACTCAATTAAATCAAGGTTTTTAATTTGACAACAAACATAATGTAAAAGGCTCTTCAATCTTAATTCTCACAATATACATCCTAAATTTGTTTAGTGTCTTACAGGAGATGCTCAGTTCATTACAGATTCAGGCCAAGCATAGAATCTGGTGTTCAGTGAAAGCATTAAAGTTTTAAACCTGCTCCAATGAAGGGTTATCCCCTTAACAAAGGGAAAAAATATTCACATTACTGGGGCTGTTGTATTAGTCTGGGTTTTTTTCATTAATATCAACTGGACTCTTTTTTTTTTTTTTTTTAATTGACGATTTCTGGAGAATATTTTACTCAGTTGACATCTAACAGAAAAACGTTCAACTGACTGAGGGTTGCCTCCCTAGGACTGACTCCAGAAAACTCCTAGCTGAAGACAAAACTGTGAAGTGCAACTACCTCCATAACTACAGTTACATAGCCTTATAATCTCTGCCCTTTGTCTACATATATATGTACACACAGATATATATAATTAGATTAACGATACATATGGATTCTATCATCACTGACAAATTGTTCTGATAGGAACATGAAACTTACTATTGAAAACAACCTTTGATTTCTCAGGCTGGAGTGATTTTCTGCATTTACAAGATAAAAGCAAAGCAAAACTGCAATGCTATTCTCAAGAATTCAACATTATTACCTGAAAGATTTGGAAACTGTGCAGTAAAAAGGTGCGTTGCCATGGTTCTGAGTAATCAGCAACAGACCTATACACAATAGACAGCTGATTGCTGTTGCATGTTAAAAGATTTTTTTATCTCTTTAGGAAAACTTTGTCATCATGTCATAAATGAGAGTTTTTCTATCAGTAACAGAAAGGCATCAAAGAAACATTCCNTTTTTTTTTTTTTTTTTTTTTTTGGTTTTCATCTTCTTATGGGGTAGAAGTAGAATCAGTCTTTTATATTGTCAACTTTATACTGTAGATCTCTGGAACACTCTGGTCTTTTCACAGTGTGCTAAGGCACAGAAGTACAGATAGAGTCTGTAAGCAGGTATGGAAATAGACAATTACGTTCAAGATAGAGATCTGTATTACTAACCCTGCTGTCCCACCGATCAGGTAGTATTATACTGGATATCTGAAGTGCAAAATAAATAGCATAGATGATACCAGTAATTCTAATGGGATCTTGTGTATCTGGTTTCAAGACATATCAGATCTACTTAGACTTCACAACCACAATACACAGAGAATCTCATCAGTTTTTATAGCATCGCTTTTCCACCTAAGAGACCTCTTTTCCAAGTCTGATTTTTCTGCCCATGTATATCTTTCGAAGGAGATGTAAGTAACATTTAAGAATAAAATCAAATATGAATGTCATAATTGCCGAGCTGGCAATAAAGCAAATACTGTGGTCTGCAGGACTGAAATGCCACTCAATAAGCTGCAATCTCAGTCAAACACTATGTTAATGCAGTGTTAAGGCTGCAAACTGAAACACCCCAAAAAGAAATGGAGATGAAAAAGTTAATTTTCTTACTGCATTGCTAGCCTATCTAAAGTACTGATACTGCTTATAATAAAATACAGAATTTACAACCTATCTGGGAAATCAAGAGCTACTGGTGTGCACTATGAATGAAGCAATCTTTTCAAAAGAATCAGACTTTCAATCCCTGCTGCTAATGCATTTCCAATTGCTACTTTAAAACTATACTTATGTAGGCACTGCATTCAGGTAATATTTATGGAGGCTTATAATTTTGTTCCTTTATTTCTTAACTTGTTCTAAAGGAAGAAATAAAGGAGGATAGGTGAATTTGATACTGGGAACAACCACAGAAATACACAGTGTACTTTGCCTTTTGTCAGTAAGTTCGGTTCCGGATACAAAGTAATTAGTAAAAGTAATTCACTTAAGAAGAAAAAGTGTTGATGTCTATAATAATTTTTTAAAACAGTGATGTTTATAAGCAGAACTCTTTATGTTTGCAAAATCATAGATTAAATGCATATGCTATTATTCCTCTTTGAAGACTTGCCACGTGTGAACTTTAATTTTGTTTTCCTGCCAAAATACAGCTGTTGATGCACAATGTCTTCTCAGTAGAAATATTTCTTTCTCCTAATTTATATTCCACAGGAATGCTTTGAATCATCTAAAGAAAGTCTTGCAAAATAAAAATAATGCATTCACCCTTTGGCTGAGTCCATCGATGAAAACTTTAAGTTCAAATGAGGATTTAAATGTGTGCATTGTCTCTGTAATGGTTTTCTGATTCTCACTGTAAATACATTCGATGGCAACAAGACGGTATCACTGAGTCATCTGAAGTCATGATGTCAGGACATTCAAACTCTCTTCGGCATGCAGAATAGCAGACACCTAGAGTTCAGACTCTCATAAAAGCTCTTCAGCATTTCAGCAAGCACTTATTTCTCTGGTCCGGTAAAACATTGCCAGCCATTCTGAGAGACTGGATTTTTAATTTGAAAAATTGCCCAGAAGATGACAGTGGGGCAGCTAACTCAAATAGCTTGCAGCTCTTAAGATTTCACATTTCCAGACAACAAACCCTTTGCAATCCAAAGCTTAGTTACTAGCTAAGCTCATCACCAGCACCTACTACCTGACCAAAAGTATAATAGACAGTTAACAAATGCATCAGTAAATGCGCAGACTGTTTCTCAGAGTCAACCACGGAATAATCCTGCCACTCAGGATTTCCCATCACGATACGTTGGGTTTTGGCTAGCACATGACTCCCCCCAAGCCTTTTAGTCATGAATTGTGGGTATCAACATTCAAAGCATTACAGACGGAGGGGACAGAAGCTGTGTGTGCAAAACAAACAAGAAACGAGATGCAGTGAAACAGTCAGAAGAGGCTGAGACTTACCTTTGGAAAAAACTGCTGCCAGGCTCAAGAGGAGAGGTGACAACAGATGCCCCATATTGCTAATCCCAGAAGCGCACATCCTAGGGTTTGTGGAGAAGTTAGGGCTCAGTTTCACACACTTCCTTGTCAAAATAAAAATCGGTCAACTGGAGAGGCTGCATTTTCAGAAAAGGTCATCTGGAGAGCGCAAAAGGCATTTCCTTTCGAGAGAGGACTTACTTTATCTTTGACCCTCCCCTTTCTTCCCTCCTGTCTTCAAAACAGATGATGCTGTGAAAGGAAACCTCCTCTCCTCTCAGCGAATAAATAGGAAACAGTTCTGGTTAAAATCTTAGTCCCGAGCCACAGCTGCCTGAAGCAGACAAGCAGCGCCCGACCCCGGCACACCCCGGCAGAGTCCAGTGCTGGGCAGGTCCTGTACCCCCAGCTCCTCCGGCGGAGACCCCTCTGCCCGCGGCCAGCCTGTGTCTCACAAAGTCAGTGCCCGCATCCCGCTGGCAAAGCACGGCTGCTCCCCGGGCGTGACAAAGTTTTCCTTTAGGTGATGCTGATCAGCCCTGCAATCATCCGGACGCGCAGAGAGGGGGCTGTTGGTGCGCGCTCGCTCTTTTTTGTTTTGTTTTTAAGTTCTCAGTTCCCTCATTGACTTGTTTGACTTTCTGCAGGGGAGGGAGGGGGCGAGCGCGGCTCCCTGCGGAAGGTCATTGCCCCAGACGCGCTCACTGCTCCCGGGGCCGGCGGGCGCAGCGGCCGTGGCCGGCGGTGAGCTGCCGCTCCAGCGGATGCTGCTCG